>JAHZTW010000002.1:121574106-121881633 GCA_020283515.1 Alliaria petiolata | reverse complement strand
ATATATTTATTATTTTCAGAACTTGAACCCAAAGCCTCCCAAACATAAAGGCATTGGGTAGCATTAGACCACGAGCCTCTTGGCATCGTTGGAACATCTTTGTAATATATGCATTCATATAAGTAACCACGACTACACAGGAATTTCGATATACAATAAGTTTTCAATATAATATCCAATAAATTCTCTAGAAACAAGATTTAAACAAACCTAACTTATATATAGTGGAAAATTCGAACCAAGATTTTCTGAAAACGAATTTGAAACTTGTTTCGTACTGATAGAAATTTCACATTATATCCTGCCAAAGTATATGTTATACGTATACGGTTTTCTAATATTGGATGGTGAAATTTTTTTCTTTCTCATTTGATATATTTCATTTTAAATGAACTCGTCATCATGAATCGGATTAACAAATTAAAGAAGGCACAATTAAATTTATATTTTTTGTATAAATGTGTATACGCGACAGTTAAAAATGTCATCACTCTTTCTTGTTTTAACTCAAGAGTGTCAGTCTAATCAGACAACTTCCTAGTTTTTTTTTTTTTTGGGTATGAAGACAACTTCCCCCCAGTTACTCCTAAGTTCCTAATTTATGCTTCCTAATTAATCACACGCACATATATAGATATATATGTCTACGTATTTAATTTAAGAGTATAAAAAGTCATAATAATATTCGATCCTAGGATTTACTTGATGAATAAATATAATGTATTCTGTCTATGTTTAGGAGAAAGATTCGGTTCTAGCTACTATAGTATTAAACAAACTAAATAGTGATAACTTTCATGCATGTTTTGATAAAAATATTGAATAGCTACGTAAATATATTTATTTATTTGATATGAATTGTAGCTACGTATATTTTTTCACTGCGCAAACAAAAACTTCTTCCTACGTACGTATCTCTCAATCTTTGGTCGGTTCACTTTAGAAATCGTTAAACTAAAAGGGTCGGTTGAGAAGAAATCAAGATCGATCGAAACATTTACTGTAACTATTACTCGGAGATCCATTCATTTTCCATGGTCTTCTTAAAAAAGTTCCATTTGATTTTTGTTTGGCATATAAGAAAATTCCCTTTAATTTTTCCCATAACAACGTGGAAAAATGGTCCCGAAAGAAGAAAATGTCCAATGTAAATGATATTGAAATAGGCCCATTGGAAAAAATACCAGTGAATTTTTTTATATATATATATAACTAATTGATGGCTTTTGTTGTGTATAGTGTTGTTAACTTGTGTCCACAAATATATTAATGGTCACGTTGGTTTTGATATATCCAAAACGATGATATTTAAATCGGGGCATGCAAGTACGTGGTATAACCAAAAAACCTAAAGTGGTGCATGCAATTTTTGTTTATTACAGAATAGGAAATTAGATCCCAATTGGTTGGAACACCAAATCACTTTAATTGTTTAATCACTTTGATCGTATCCCCAACGAAAATATTTTCCATGCATTGCATGTGTATCTTCTCCTCCTTAGTATTTATGGTTTAGCGTGTAAACTGAAACTCTTTTTACAAGTTATTTCCACGCTTCTATATATAGTCTATATCATTCTTTTTTTACTGCAAATAACGTATAATCCCTGAGAAAGTTGAGAAGCTAGCGAGTCCCACGTGGGTAACATTTGAAAATGCATTTGAAACGATGTAGTAATGTGAAATGCGTAAAAGTATATAGAGTTAAAACGTTCTTTCAGAAACCACGAAGGTTATAAATACAATATATAGAAAATAATTGATAATGTAAAACAGCTAAGAGGCTTTATAATATATAGGCTATTAAAAAGGACGAGACTAATCACATATATGAACATGTGGTGTGAAATTCAAATAGGAAGTAACTCACGCAGCACTACTTTTACTCCTCGTTTTGCCCCAACAACACATCACTCCATCTTATTTAATTGGACTTGTTATATAACCCGCGATGTAGCCAAATAAGTTATATTTCATCGCGGGATTTTTTATATTGATTGGCTAAAAATTCTTATAAATTTATAACAATAGTATATGTGCTCGATCTGACCAAGTGTTATGAGTAATCGTATAACCAAACTAATTGTTGCAATATGGTTTTAAAAAAAGTTATCGTAAACTTTGTATTGCAAAGTTATTTGGTGTTCATATCCAAAAAAATAAAATATGTGCTGTTTTAATGATGTGGTTTTGTGATAAAGTAAACTATGATTTTGTAAATTCAAGTTGATTGGGATATTAGTTATTTATCTGCGTTTTGATATATGTATGTGAAAAAAGTTATTTATCTGCTTTTGAGTTTTTTTTTACATTTAGTGTGTTTTCCGTAACAAATCCATATATAATCTTAAATATATTGCGTACGTTAAAACACGGTGTTATATATTAAAAAAGATTTATAAAAAAGTAGATGGTAATTAAAAAATTCAAAAAAAAAGTATGAGGGTTTTATATTAATTTTTTAGCGCAAACACAAAAGATGGTGTTATATTAATTTTTTCCACAAAAAAAATAGTACTCCCTCCATTCCTTTATATTTGTTGTTTTAGAAATTTATTTTTGTTTTAATTTATTTGTTGTTTTTGACACTTTTTATGTAAAGTTAATAAAGTAGTATTGGAATCTGGATAAAAACTTTTTACAAGATTCTTTTTCCAAAAAGTGACTACTTTTTTATTTAAAATATTATTGTAGTTACTTTTTTGTAATTAAGTGAATTTTTTAATATGCGTGAATTATGTTAAAACAACAAACAATACGGAACGGAGGGAGTAGAAGAGAAGGGTTAATAGGCGGCGAATGGCTAAAGCCGATATGAGCCGATCCGGTGATTGTTGTTCCTCACGTGTTAAAGCCTTTATTATAAGCCGTATCCTTGGAAAACACCCACGTGTCCACTCCAATCGTATTTTAGTAGGAAACGACGGTCAGATATTTTATCTCGATCAACATTCTTTTTTTCTCTGCATCTCAGCCGTCCATTGCTCTTGTATCTCTCATTATCATACAATTACTTTATTTGCTCTTGTATCTCTCATTATCATACAATTACTTTCTTGTTTACCAAACACCCGTTAAATCCATTTTCTGGTGCTGATATGAATATTATCTTATACTACATTTAATTATTGAATTTGCGGGTCAAGATAAGTCACATTAAAAAGTAATAACGTAGAACTAATATTGTTGATCATTTCGATCTCGAATATTGATTTCACATTCTTTTTTTGGGGTGCATGTTAGTAGTAGTCAAGTGAAAGAAAGAAGAAGAAAAAAAAGAGAGAGAGCTTACGTGTACCCAACATAATTGTGAATGAGATTCTTTCTCATTCCTCATTAAATATACAAAACCCAGCTACTGTTAGCTTTTCTATTTTGGTGTATTTATTGCTTTTACATACACAAAACTCCTTTTTTATTTGTGTTCAACACAAAACTCCTTCATATACACACAATCGCGTACCAATGTGTAATAATGTAAACAATTATTATATATACTTTATATAAGCACAGTCCACAAATTTCAGGGGTCAAGTCCTTTCCTTTTCAAAGATCTCTCAAACTCCACTATAGATCTCAATTTTCTCTCACTATAAAATGAACCATTTCCTCCCTCTCTCTCTTCCATTAACTTCTCTCTTCTTCACTTCATCTTCTTACACCAAAAACTATCTTCAGGAACCAGATAAAACTCCACTCTTTCAAAAAACTTTGATTAATCAGATCAGATATATATATTAAAAATTAAAAGAGCACAACTGCACACTTGCCCAATTATGAGATTCTCTCTTTCTCCCGTACGTACGTACAGTGTAGTAGTACCCTCACTACCAAACTACGACGTCGTTTCTCACGTAAATGTTACCATTTCTACTCGTCAGTGTCGATGCGTACTTACTCTTCCTTCGCCCACAATTTCTACTTCCCGATCACCGGTTATGCCCAAACCACAAACCTGGGAGAGTTTGCTGCTAAACCAAGATCAAATTCCCGGCGAATTGCCGTCGTCTGGTTCGAATAATCCGGTTAAGCTCGGCCGGAGATGGATGGAGTACCAAGGGCTTCAGAACTGGGAAGGTCTTTTAGACCCATTGGACGAAAATCTCCGGCGAGAGATTCTCCGGTACGGTCAGTTCGTCGAATCGGCTTATCAGTCTTTCGATTTCGATCCTTCGTCTCCAACCTACGCGACGTGCCGGTTTCCGAGGAGCACGCTGTTAGACCGATCCGGTTTACCTAATTCCGGTTATCGACTAACGAAGAACCTCCGTGCCACGTCAGGTATTAACTTGCCACGTTGGATTGAGAAAGCGCCTAGCTGGATGGCTACGCAATCCAGCTGGATTGGTTACGTGGCAGTATGTCAAGACAAGGAGGAGATCGCACGGCTCGGGCGCAGGGACGTCGTCATCTCCTTCCGCGGAACCGCTACGTGTCTCGAGTGGTTAGAGAACCTCCGCGCCACGCTGACTCATCTCCCTGATGGGTTTATTGGGCCGAATTTAAACGGGTCGAACTCTGGGCCCATGGTCGAGAGCGGATTTTTAAGTTTGTACACTTCAGGGGCCCACAGTTTGAGAGGCATGGTAAGAGAAGAGATCTCGAGGCTGCTCCAATCTTACGGCGACGAACCGTTAAGTTTAACTATAACGGGACACAGCCTCGGAGCGGCGATCGCGACATTAGCGGCGTACGATATCAAAACGACGTTCAAACGTGCGCCGATGGTAACCGTGATATCTTTCGGAGGTCCACGTGTCGGAAACAGAAGCTTTCGGAGACTACTTGAGAAGCAAGGCACTAAGGTTTTGAGAATCGTTAACTCTGACGACGTTATCACTAAAGTTCCAGGAGTCGTTTTAGATAACAGAGAGCAGGATAACGTAAAAGTAACGGCGTCAATGCCGAGCTGGATACAGAGACGTGTGGAGGAAACGCCGTGGGTTTACGCAGAGGTTGGGAAAGAGTTGCGGCTGAGCAGCCGTGACTCTCCGTACGTGAATAGCATCAATGTTGCCACGTGTCACGAGCTGAAGACGTATCTTCATTTGGTAAACGGGTTCGTGAGTTCCACGTGTCCATTCAGAGAAACGGCTCGAAGAGTCCTCCATAGATAGGAGATTCATCAGACATTCGTAACTATTTTAACTTTGTGCAGAGAAAACATCTGAACCTAGAAAGATAATCAAGAACCGTACCGGTTTGATTCCGGTTAACAGACAAATTTAGTTACATATCTCTCTAACTCCAGTGGTAGAACTAGAAAGTAAGTACATAGAAAGACAGCTGAAAAAGAGCGAAAAATGTATAAAAGCTCGAATAATCTCAAATAATATTAAATTTTCTTTTGATTATTTAAATGTGGTCATAAATCATGAAATATAGAGTATAGACGTATCCGCATGTGTTGCTAAAGCTCCTAAAGTCGAAAATTGTCTTAACTTGACCGAAATGAAAGTGAAAAGACAAAAATGTCCCTATCTCCGTCCAAATATGATGGATGATACTCCTAATCGTGCCACGTAAGCACCGTCCGTTTGACTGGAAATGTACTTTGGAAAAAGATTAGAGAGATTCAGTTACTTGTGAAATCTAAATCCAAAAGCCAAACAAGAACACGCACCATGCGCCGTCCATTACCGTATATACTTATTTTCCTCGTTACTAGGAAAACACCATAGACGCGTTATTTTTTTCACCATCAATTAATGCCTTTTTTATAACAACATTGTTTTAAACTTTGGTAATGCAAATGCAACCGGCAACCATTATTCAATACTATAAGTTATATATGTTTTGCACCGAATAAAAGTTATATATACATGTGACATGATCGAATAGTTAGATCAATAAACATTTGAGTATTGCCCTTTATTTACATATAACAATTTAATGCTGCATTAATGTATATCTTCTTACAATCATAACAACAACAAAAATTATTGGTCGTATACCGTTGCTAATTTCACCTTGAATCAAATTTGTTTTGCTTTTTTTGGTCAAATCAAATTTGTTTGTACTGACTATTTTATATTTTATAACACGGCTTTTTTTGACTTATTCCGTAATTTGTTTTAACTTTTTTTTTATATGACTAAACTTTTAAAACAAAAACAAAAAATCAAGGCACTTAAAATCACAAACCCAATCATATCCAAAAACTTAAAGAGAGCTAAAGTCTCAAACATAATTAATATATCTTATCTTAGTAAAATTAACACTGATTGTACCCTGATCGATCAACACATCGTATAATGAATGTCGATCGGGGAATATATTGAATGGATACATTTTAAATAATACACTCGTGTTTTTGGATATGATTTTTTTGTTATTTTTTGAAACGATGTTTTTGGATATGATCTTAATTAATTAATGGCTAATATTCAACTAAAACCAATTCAGAGGGTTGGTGACGTGACGGAGGGAACGAATGTCATCGTTGACATATTTATGATAATTGTTTCAATAGTCAAAATGGATTGTTTACTCGTTGTGCACTACTTTCTTAGATTCATCTAAATGACACTATTATAATTTATAGGGATTATCGTTTGATGGTATATATAAACCAGCAATCGATTTTTTCTCACTACAAACTAATTACGTACACATAATAATGCTATCAGACCTCAGGAGGTATAAGTATTAATTATATGTCCTAATTAATAAAACCCTCTGGTCATGACCAAAACAAAATCATTTATCTGAGAACATGCATGCATGAGAACGGTCAACGTCCCTAATTTTATGATGACAAGAGAGAGAATACATGGCATGCATGATCCAAGCCGTATACGTACACATGCATGTCGTAGTCTCAAATATATTATGTACAAAAGAAGATATATCGCATAACCGACCCATACCTAAAATGCTAGTTTTGAAGATATATTCAGTAGATATGTATAATTGTAGAAAGTGATCATCATCGTTAATTACGTTTTTTTGGGGGGTGGGGGTTAAAATTACTTATACGATACTTTGTTCGAGCCACGACATTCCTCCTAAAAAAAACAAATATTTGGAGTGGAGACCGCCACACATTCAGATCAAACATATATTGAAGTTTTTTGCGTACATTGTTCATTCATTTTTTTACTGATATATTGAAGTTATAGATTAGAGGAGAACTCAAAATATATATATATACCCGTTATATTGTGGTAGAACACATAAAGCCTTATTTACAGTTTTACTAGACTCTCCGACCACTTGTTAAGTCTTTAACACAAAAAGATATTTTAGTTGCAACTTTTGTTTGTTCGCTTGTGTGTTTTCTTTTGTAAGGCTGGTCTTAAAGTTACCATTCTTACACATATTAGTAATTTAGAAGAATAATAAAGAAAAGTTAATAAATAAATAAATAATAATACTCATTTACATTTATTAATTTTCCCCTTTTGCGTGAATCATGTGATGGACCAAATTTTCAACACAATATACAAGTTCGTACAATTTGTATGATACAAATGGCGTCTTGAAGCTTTCAGCCGACTTTGGAACAAGGACCCACAACAGCCCACGCCATGCGAACCACGATAACGAATTAACGATGTATGTTCTAAATTTCTACATATATATGTACTATAATATACCATATGTATATAACACGAGATATATACACCAATCTAATTAAAATCAGTATATACACACACATCAATCATCCCACTCGCGAGATCCAACTTATTTTACTTTTTCGTTGTCAAACTATATAAGTTATTAATTAATATTCGAGACTGTATGTACACCCATTAGACGACTATTGAATACCACTTTATCAAAAATATATAACCCAAACTAAAACCATATATCGATGAAATGATAATTAATCCTATAAATTAATGCATGCTCATTGTATTATTATTTTAACTTATTCTTTATCATAAACCTCTCTATTTTCTTTTTCAGATTCATTTAGCTGCCGCTTAATCTAATAAATGGCAATGATAATGTATGCTTAAAAAACAACGGTAATTTATCAACACAAACTAATAATATACATTGACAAAAAAGGTACAAATTATACACGAATGATGGCGTATATGTGACAATTATGAAAATACATATTTGACCAAATTAAATAGCAATTCAACAAAAAGGGAGTGGAGAGGAGTGTCTCTCTGTGTGTGTATGCCTTCATGCCTCCTACGTCTCAACATTAAGCAAAATTGCGGCTGCCCAACAACCACCCAAAAGAATTAAGAATTAGTCAAATAATCAAAATCAATGCATGTCTTAATCTCTCTCACCCAACTCTCACCTTCATTTCAAGTTCTCCCGTGCACTTTTTTGGTCTACTAGTCTATTATGACAAGGGCAAACTATCATTTAAATAAATAAATTATGAAAAGCATCTTGCATATCAATGTTTTTTGTTTTTTGAACCTATCTTGCATGTCAATGTTGATACAATGCATGCTATTTTGTTAAGATCTCATTTCAAAAATTTAGAGAGAACCTATATAGTATATAAATATTATGAGTAAGTTTATCAATTATTAATTAATTTTAAGTTGAAAATTTATAAAATTTGATATTAAAATCAGAATTTAGTTTATTGACCATTATCCAAAGTAGCTGGAATAAAATTTATTGTTGGTTTTAAAGCCTTACATTTTTAACAATATATTTTACATAACTATGTACTAAGTTACTAACCAAAACAATTCGGAGTAATTTTTGACATAAAAAACGAAAACAACTAAATTAAAATATGTGTATCCAATTTTTTTTAGTTAAAAAATTAAAATATGCGAATCCATAACTTAAAATAATGGTCAAAATTTGAGAAAGAAGAAGAAATTGTACTTCTGTTTCAAGCTCGGTCTTCAACATTTCCGGTCGAAGTCTCACAACACGTGAACATACGCACTTGATTTTTTTTTTTTTCCTCTCATTTCTCACTTATATATACACTTATAAATATTTAATATAGTATTTTATCCCAAAAAAAATAATAGAACTTGTGTGTATGTAATTCCCCATCAAAATTAACTTTTTTATAAACAAGAAAAAAAAATCTTGTTATTCTGAAAAATTAAAAGTGTGTGTTTTTTTCGTAAATAATTCCGTTGAAATATAAATCTTAGTTTATAACTTTATATTAAAATAAAAAATAGAAACAATGAAATTAATGAAAAAAAGAAGCTTAATTGGATGTTTGATTAGAAAAGGGCTTTGAAATCTCATGCATTATTGAAAGCCCAATAAGCCCAAAAGTTTTTCTTCTACACCGCGTTGTCTTATGCGAACGCCTGATGCATCCTCCGCCATTGAAACCCTAAACCCTTTCTCTGATTATTCCGTTTTTCATCATCTCGTATTCCTCACAAGCAAGCTTCATCTATTCCCTCCTGTTTGAGTTCGATCTCTGAAGTACGTCTTCTTCGGAGGAATCAGGTAATGAGATTGATATGTTCACATCCAGATTAGCCGGGGATCGAATCGCTGTCTTTAAGATTGGGAATCGGAATTCGATTGTGATGCTTAATAATGCTTATTCTCTGTTTCAGATAACTGAAAACCAAAAATGTATAATCGCAAACCAAAGGAGAAGAAAAAGGAAGGCATGGAGGCTCCTGACATGAGCTTTGGNGCTTATTCTCTGTTTCAGATAACTGAAAACCAAAAATGTATAATCGCAAACCAAAGGAGAAGAAAAAGGAAGGCATGGAGGCTCCTGACATGAGCTTTGGGAAGATTATGAATGATGTTGAGCGCTTTGGTAACAATCTCTCTTCTCTCCTTTCTCTCTTAACGCGTATAATTTTGTCTCTGTTAAAATCCTAAGGGAAGACCCAGGTAGATGTATAGAGATACACAAGCTTTGATGACGATAAGAGAAGCATATAGACTATTTTTGCATGCTAAGCTGTAGAATTTTTCATAGCCTTTGCCAATTTTTTGCTTTTAGCATTATGATATAAGCGAAATTGAGGAACTGTAGTTAGTCTTGAATAAGTTTTCCAGAATCCTGCCTCAAATGCATCATGTATTCTCTTACTTTAATGACATTGACGAGTTAACCACTCCGCGTGATGATGCAAATGCAAGTTTATGTTCTCCTTACCTGATCTTGAAGTTATAAGTTCCCCACATATGACATGGAAGGAAAAGAAAGCATTGGAGAACAAGAAAGTGGTTGCACTCGGTGGGAAGGTAAGCTTCTTCGCACTGCGAATGTATTGCATTAATCAAGACCTTTTATTTTTTTAAATGATTTGTTGTTCTGAAGCAGTTCTTGAGATGTCCTCTTGTTGTTTGTTATTGCAGCCTCAAAAGCAACAGAGGCTGCCGCTGAGTGTAGCGCGAGTACCGATGAAGAAACAGAAAGAAAGAGAAGAGAAGGTGTTGGAACAGGTGAGCTTTTAGACAATCAATCTCTTCTGTTCCTCTGACCCCTTTAGGAAACTAGTCTCAGTCACCTGTTATTGGGTGTTGTGCAGAATATGATTCTTGGCAGATTTGGAGGACAACTTGGTGGTGGGTTTACCAAGAAACCCGCAGAGAAGAAGCGTAAGCCAGAGGATAGAGTCCTGAAATCAACTGTAGGGAATTTCAGGGATGGTGTTCTTGATGTTAAGCATTTACTACGTTCTGGTTCTTCAAGAACTAGTGACATTGATAACAAGATGAGCAATTACGGTAAGAAGAAGAGCAGAGGAGGAGGTGGCGAACGAGAAGGAGGAGACATAAAGAAGAAAGGAAAGAAGAAAGGAAAAAAAGGAAAGAAAGGAGGCGGTAAGAGGAAAGGCAAGTAATCGTCGTAGCTCCTCCCAAACAAATCTGGTTATGAGTAGAGTGATATAAAATGTGAAAGAGGAAAAGCATAACAATTGATGAATTAGATGTGCTCCATTATAACATTCTATGACAATAGAGATGTTTCATATATCTCCTAGTTCTCAGAAACAATCTACTTGAAATACATCGTTCTTGAACATCTGTAATTGACTTTCCAAACTAGAAAACTATCATGATTCTGCAGAAAACAGACCAAATCAAATAATCTGCAGGTACTAGATTTATAGACATTGTAATCGTATATAAACAAACGCAGACAAGATACGGATGATTTAATGTTCGAATATTAGGTAGGACACTGCGAACATTTGTAATTGTGGACTTTTTTGGACATTAAATTTCTTTAAACGTAGACCTTTTTTTACCAGTTTGAAACGATTTGATACAATTACTTATTGAGCTTACTTTTAGAGTATGATTGTGGACTTTGACCGATTATCAAAAAGAAAAGTAAGTGTGCGATTATCTATTAGATCCTCCTGATCATTGCTTTTTGATTTCATCCAAGTTTCCAAACTGAGAAGAGTTGTAAAAATCACATGCGTTTTAATGTTTCACTCTCATTTATTCTCTTGTCATGCCAATAACGTTTTTCAATTTCACTTTCTCTTTTTTCGGCCGGAAAGGTGATTAACATAAAAAAACGGCCATTGGATCGATTTGGGTTTTTGAGCAAAATGGCGACTAAAAGAAGTGGGCTCCTCCTCATTTACACTTTGAATACCTTTTTTTCAAAAAAGAAAGAAAGAAGAAAGATCGGATTCTTACATCAATAATGATTATAGATGATTGAAAATTTGAAAATTGAAAGTCGTGGATTATTTTACTCAACTACTGATTTTACGTGAATGAGTGCTTTATGTTGTTGATCGTGCCAAAAAATATATTGATGTGATTGGATTTATTATTACAAATCACTTCAGTTCCTAGCTGGAAAATCTGGACCCACCAACNTTTTACCCTCCACCCAAACCTCGTCCCGAAAGCCTTTCGTCGTCTCGCTACGGAGGTTATTTCTGTCTTTTACTCTCTCTAAGCCGACAACTATCTCTGTTGCTTATAATTTTTGTTCTTCCTTTTTTTTCCCTTAAGAGAATTTCTCTCACCTTTCCAAATTATAATTACTGAAGATTTGTATACACTATTAGCAGTGTTAATCTTTTTTTAATTCGAATAAAATTATCGTCGCAGCTTTTATTTTCTTTGCAGACAAATAAAGCATCACTCACTAAGCCCACCATGATTAGAGCGTCGAGGAGGTCCAACAATGTTATTTTAATCAACTATTTCTTATTGCTGAAATTAAGACAAATATTATATGATTTCAACATTTTGTTTAGCTCACAAAACAATGTCCACTAATCATTGCTTTCAAATACTAATGTCAATTGAAACTCAACTGTTCCATTATATAAATACAGTATTATTAATATGGCCACCCATCTGGCATCTGCACAAAGAGAGTAGTAGATTCAACACAAATTAGTGGAATTGGAGAGATATTATTAATTATATATTACTTTTATAATTATCAAGAAACTTTTCCATTTTCAATATTATTTGTCTGATCAAAAATTTCAACTCTAAATTTCTCACTAATTCTAGAATTTATAAACTCCATTTTTTTCTGCCTTATTTCACTTGAATTCTTCGAATGGCCACCATTCAAATTCTATGATTCAAATAAAGACAAAATTTTGCGTAGGGAGGAAAAAAAAAAAAAAAAAGGGAAAAAGAAAAGTGATGGGAAATGGGGAGAAAAATAAGAAAAAAGCTAATCAACATAAGCGATGGTGGGTCAAAAAAGTGTTTTCGCAAATCCACAAGGTTTTTGATTCCTTTGTCTCTTTCTTTCACTATTAGTTTTCTTTCTATATTTTTTTATTACTCAACAAAAGGAATAGTTTCCATCTCTCACAAATTAAATTTTCTTTAATACTATTGTTTCACACTATCCCCTTGTTTTGTTATGATAAATACTATGTTCATCGAACAAACTACCAATATTGTAGTAATTAACAAACTACTCAAAAACTAAACAAATGATAATAAGTCGAAAGTTAAACCCATCATAATTAATCTAGACATCGATTTATTAACCACGGGAAAAAAATAAAGAAAATAAAAGGAAGAATCTCTCACAAAAACCTTTGATCAACCACATAAGAGCATCAATATTGGAGAGACTTTCGATTCTTCCCAGATTTAAAAAAAAAAAAAAAAAAAAAAAATTTTATGACGTGGCAGAGAGAGTCGACTCTCTGTGCAGAGACGGAAAAAACAGTTCTGGACTACATGTCACGACACGATTCGTCGGTTTTTTTTTCTTCGTAAAATCGATTTTTTAAAAAAAAAAAAAAAATTAATAATAAAAAAAATTTAAAAACTTTTGTGGCGTCTCTGGGATACGGATGCCCTAACAAGAAAGAAACGTCTCAAACCAAATTGTAGGTTGAAGAAGGAACACATGTAGGTCCCACTTTAATGACTGGACCCTACAGTTTAAGGGCCCCACCTCTCACTCACTCTCTCTCTCTCTCTCTTTTATTTTATTTTATTTTAGTTTTTTCTCCGTTACCGTCAGTCGTAGCTAGATAGCGCCCACACATAAAGCAAAAGCCGTAGAGCAGCTACCACTCCTAATCCGACTCTCAATTTTCGAGCCTGAGGGGTTTTTTTTTTCTTTCTCTCCTCTCGTCTCTGCTTCAAATCGATTTCTACAAGAGAAAATCCTCCTCATCGGACTCATTTCCCGGTGATAAATCTCTCCCGGCGTCGGCTGCATTGTACCGGAAAACTGCTCGATCTCGGATTCTCCGCGATTGTCGTCTCTTTGTTTCCGGTTGGTGACGATTCTTCCTGTTTGAAACCTTCTTCTTTTGTCGTTTTCTATTTGGGATTTTCCTGGGTTTTTGAATGAGTTTCGTAAACGAACAGTTCTTAATCCCTATGATGTTTTTGGAAATTTCCAAAAAACTCCAAGTTAGGATTTTTTTCTTTTCTCGAGAAGGTTTCTGGAAAATTCCAGATCGAACAAGGGAATGAATACTCTAGGGTCTCTCACACACACACACACGCACACACTCGTGTTCTGTTCTTTGTCTTGATACCATAAATGAAAATTAGTCCTGAGGTTTATAACCAAATCACGTGTTACAGTTTCTATTCTACATGTAGTGTGCTTACTTATAAATTTCGCCGACAAGGTTTCAGGATACGGTCCCAGAGATTGTTGGTGGATTATGCAGCTATTTTGTTTGTATCTCTCTACTGCTTATGTTGATTGAGGTCAGAGATTGATTTTGTTGACATTATTTGCTTCTTTTTTTTAAGGTAAATAGAGATTTGTGTTGGGAGTAAAGATCGCATGAATGCTGGATATGGAAAGAGTTTCTGAGCTCAAGAGACTTCCTAGTAAAGGTCCTGTCTCTGGTCACTTGTCAAGAAGACAATACTTAGACTTTGAAAGTAGAGATTCTGTTAATGCCAATGCCACTGGTATGCATCTGGAGTCTCTGAGGGAACGTGCTGCTCGATACAACACGGGAAGACCAGTGAATCCAACTACCACACTGGGGAGAGAACTAAGCCAAGTTCTGAATGTGCATAGAGAAGAGATGATGATGGGTCATTTTGGTGGTAACCTGAATGATTTTCAGGAGTTTGAGCCTGTGGTATCTTCTGTTAGAACGATGAAAGCAAAGTATCCTTTGCTGGAGATTGAAGAAGTCATGGCTGCTGTTGATGATGTTACTTGTAAGGGAAGCAACGATATGTTTGAGGAAGCTGGTTCCAGCTCCTTCCGTGGGGTTAGTCATCCCCCAGAGCCTGACGACATGGATCTTATAACAACTGTTTATGTGCCCATCAGCGAGAAAAACAAACCTGATTCGGTTTGCTTGATGAAGAGCATGTCTATTATTAAAGGTCCCTTTCTTGAGGATCTTTCGCTCTGCGTGCCTCCGAAGAAGCCAAGCCCGGGAATACTCTCACCCGCTGATATCATAGTCGAGGAGCCTGCTACTTCGCTCTCCCCGTTTTCTGTGTCCCGTGCATCGCAGAACACAGATAACTCTCTGCTACCGCCAGATTCAGACAAGGAATGTGTTTGGGATGCTTCTCTGCCTCCCAGCACCAATGTGAGCCCACACAGCAGTAGTGTCGAAAGCATGAATTTCGCCAGGGCTATGAGTATTGCTAATAGCTCTTCTGCAACGAGTAGTACGCAGCGGAGCGATGTTGTGCTCAGTATGGACAAAAACTACTGTGACAGGAGTATCAGCATGGTGTTGGATTCGTTTGAAAGCGCCAAGACGAGTGCAAGCAGAGCAAGCGATAGTAGCGGTCTAAGCGAAGAGAGCAGCTGGAGCAATTTCACGGGAAGCCTTAATAAGCCACACAAAGGGAATGACCCTAGGTGGAATGCTATTTTGGCTATCAGGATTCGAGATGGGATTTTAGGGATGAGCCACTTCAAGTTGCTGAAACGGTTAGGTTGTGGTGACATCGGGAGTGTCTATCTAGCTGAGTTAAGCGGAACTCGGTGTCATTTCGCTGTGAAAGTGATGGATAAAGCTTCTCTTGAGAACCGGAAGAAGCTGAATCGAGCTCAGACCGAGAGTGAGATTCTACAGCTATTGGATCATCCGTTTCTACCGACATTGTACACTCATTTCGAGACAGACAGGTTCTCGTGTTTGGTCATGGAATACTGTCCTGGAGGTGATCTGCACACTTTAAGGCAACGCCAGCCCGGGAAGCATTTCTCGGAGTATGCTGCTCGGTATGTTCTCTCTCTCTCTCGGTTTCAATGTTCACAAAGCTAAATTTCATTCACCGTGATCTCACTTTCTTTATATGTTTCACATTATTGTTTTTTTTTCTTTCTTTGGGACAGATTTTACGCTGCAGAGGTGTTGCTAGCGCTCGAGTATCTCCATATGCTCGGCGTTGTTTACAGAGACTTGAAACCTGAGAATGTTCTGGTTCGAGATGACGGTCACATAATGCTTTCCGACTTTGATCTCTCCCTGAGATGCGCGGTTTCTCCAACACTGATCAAAACTTTTGACTCCGATCCATCTAGGCGAGGCGCGTTCTGCGTTCAACCGGCTTGTATGGAGCCTACATCAGCTTGCATCATCCAACCTTCATGCTTCTTACCGCGCAGCATCTTCGCTAACAAAAACAAGAAGAGCAAGACCCGTAAAACCCAGACGGATTTCTTCAGATCACACTCGGGTTCTCTCCCTGAGCTGGTTGCTGAGCCTAACACAAGGTCCATGTCCTTTGTTGGAACACACGAGTACTTAGCTCCAGAGATCATCAAAGGAGAAGGACACGGGAGCGCAGTGGATTGGTGGACTTTTGGTATCTTCGTGCACGAGCTCCTATACGGGAAAACCCCGTTTAAAGGATCAGGAAACCGAGCCACTCTGTTCAATGTGGTGGGAGAACAGTTGAAATTCCCTGAGTCACCAGCGACTAGCTACGCAGGGAGGGACTTGATTCAGGCTTTACTGGTGAAAGATCCAAAGAACAGGCTAGGGACAAAGAGAGGAGCAACGGAGATAAAGCAGCATCCATTCTTTGAAGGCGTGAATTGGGCATTGATAAGGTGTAGTACTCCTCCTGAAGTACCGAGACAAATGGAGACCGAACCGCCTCCAAAGTATGGACCGATTGATCCAGTTGGGTTTGGTAGTAATAGCAAGAGAATGATGGGGCCACCACCAGTATCAGTATCAGCATCGGCAGCAGCAGCAGCAGATGCGAAAACTGGTGGTAAATTTCTAGACTTTGAGTTTTTCTGAAGTTTGTTTTTCTTCCAAGAGTTTGTATTTGGTCGCTTAATTAGCATTTTTAGTCTTTTTATGTCGCTATATATTGTGTAACCACGCCTTAATAGATCAGGAGTGAGGGTTTATTATCTCATAGTAACTTAGGTCATTTCTTTTTGTATGGGAGGTTAAATCTTCTTCCATGGAACCAAAACTTTTGTAAGGACGTGGAAAGCTCCAAGTCGGAATTATTTAAGAAAATCTCCCTTGGTAGTTACTGTTGTGTTTGTCGGCAACTTTTTTTCCTACCCAAATAGAAGATCGTAATGACTCACTGCCATGTTTTGGTGGTCCCAAAAGCAAAAGGTATTATGATCTAAAACGAATCAATGATCCAATATGTTAATATTTTATTTAAATCCCGAAACTGAGAACTGGTTTTTGGCATTTTGCCTGCAAAATGTATTATCATATCTCTATGTGTGTGTTTTTGTTTTAAAGAGTCGTCGGCATGATCTTCGCTTGATCTCAACAACACATCTATAATATACAAAATGAAATCGGCTATGATCAACCAAGAAGAAAACCCCATGTGCTTCAGACAAAGAAGAGAAATTATCACTTTGTCAGATCGTAACTGTTTCTCAGGGAATCCGATGAAAACGGACCCACTGGAGACATTTTCAACACCGACCAGTTTCATGCCATATAGAGACAGTTCGAGGCAAAGCCCTAGATTATAATCACCACCTGCTATTACTTAATAATATCACGATTAACGAAGAAGCAAGAGATTGTTCTTTATTCATGTCGTGGAATTTCATTATAACATGTAGCTGAGAAATTACATGAACCAAAATCCCCCCACATTTCATACCCAGAAATCAAAAGCCAAGTCCTAGTTTTTTTATAAAAAAAGACTCCATATATATACATTTTCCTTTCAGAAATAAACGATATCCAAGCAACTATATCAAACAACCAAACCCCAAATAAGAAAACATAACGTTAGGAAATTTCCAGCTCTGAAGCCCTTTTACCCATCAAAATCTTTAACTATATAGTATTTGTATTTTTTTTGCCAACTATATAGTATTTTCACGTATATAATATAGTGTGCTACTTGATGGAGTATGAGCGAGTGCATACCGTTTGTAAGGACTCCGTGAACAGAGCAGAGAAACTGGTTAAAGCTTGGAACACACCGGGCAAACCCGTCTGCAAGTTATTCAAAGTCATGGCTCTTGTTACCTCTATCGCCTTTGAATGTTTCAGCATTTCTTCCTCCACTCTTCTCTGGCATGCTCCTAGCTCTAACTTTTTCTCCGTGAGCGGGTCCCGGGCGTCTAACACGTGTCCGCTGTCTGGTCCTGAATCCGGGAGACCAAACCCGACCGTGGAGTATGACTGGTAGTATTTCCTTTCGATGTTTCTAAGCGATGAAGCTTTCTTCTCAAGCTCCTTTGAAGCTGATTCGGTTCTTTTCTTTATCTTTAGCTCCTCGGATTGCTTCGCGGATATCACGTGAACAACGTTGATGAAGCTCTTGATTGCTTCTGAAGCCACTGTGTCCGGGACTCGGTCTAGAGTAAGCTTCCACTCATCGCAAAATGCGTAGGCATCTACTGGCTCTTTGTGATTGGGATTGTCGTCGTGGCAAACTGGGAGAAGAGTTAGCTTGAACCAGGCCTGAACCGAACGTATGAAGTCCCGTTGGAATTTGATCAGCCGACAAAAGCTGGAGTGCCATAAAGACACGGCTGTTTCCAAGTCACGGGTTGCTTGTCGGTGTAGTTCAGATGTTGATTCCCCTTTGCCTGACCTGTTAATGAGCCCCTGAACTTGCTGTACGATGTTGTTCTGAATCTCATGGAATTGATGCATTGATTTCCACATGTACATGAAGCTGCACAAGGAAATATCAGAGATTAGCGTATAATTCTCTGTTGCAGGCTCTAAATGCAGGAGGATACTATCTCTAACCTCTACCAAAATTAACACGGCAAATACCAAAGTTTAGAAGATCTTCATTTCCACCGAACTAGATATTAACCAATAAGCCTAATCATAACACTCAGCTTGTAACTTAGGCAAATACATGATCACTATATCAGCAGCTTACTTGTTAGTTGTAACTTGGTCAGGATGCGCTATAAAACCCCAAAGCTCTAACAGTATATAAGAGACTTAGGGATCTTTGTCTCGCTCTAAGAAGCAGCAAATCATATCAAGGAATCCATATCAAAGCATTAGAAAACTAGCTGCTGCAACTAGCAAATTTTTTCATTAAATGTTGACCTACTTGATGAGTCCACAAGATTTTCTTATAAATGTGGAAGTAGGTGGAAGTGTATATACGGACTTCTACGAGTAAATTATGATACAGACAGGTCAAGGCAACTGACAGCGCATTCAATATCGGATAATCATTGATACAAAATTAGCTAAATCAAACAATGCAAACTTACCCATGACAGAGTTCAACGAGCTGCGGGACAAGATCAGTATCTCGAAGGCGGATAATTGCAGTAGACGTCGTGCTGACGGCCTGGGAGGTAACAATTATAAGGGACTGTAACCTTGTTATAGACCCCTTTGTCTTGTCCAGCTTAGTCTCATTCTCTCCCTTGTATTCTTGACTTTGAAGTTTTGACAACTTCTTTTGGTGCTCAATCTTCAGCCCTTCTCTAGCCTGCAAATTCATCCGTATCTCCAATAATTAGTGAAACCAAAACCTACGAGAAACGACAAAAGCTAATTGGATAAACAGCAGAGACCTTGACTTCCTCATAGAGTTTCTTTTCCCATGCCAAGAGGCGGTCTAGACTGGAACAAAGGCTCTTGGGGCCGCCCGGTTGGTCCAGTGCGGTTGTGTCAAGCCTGTACTTTACTTCCAATGGCGGCTTTGAGGTCCAGGTTGAGCTCAGGTTGCTCAATACGCTACTCGAGTGAATCACCGTCTCTAATAATCAAAATTCACAATGCGAAACCAAATCAACTTTCAATATAATGGCAGATTCTACAGGCATATATATATATATATCTAATTCAAAGTTATCAAGCTCACTTTTCAAGTGGCTGAAACTGCGATCGAGCTGAGCCCTGCCAAGATGGAGCATCTGGGAGACTTGATCGCCGGCGGAGGCCGCCTTGTCGAAATTCTCCTTGATCGCATCAACAATCTCTTTCAAATCTCTGTGCCTCACCACCATCTTCATGTCAGCGACCTCTCCTCCGCCTCTGTAGCTGCCGGAAGACGTCGTTGCGTCATCTGCTTTCCCGTACTTCTCATGTGCAACGCCGCCATACTCCTGCGGCATTGGTGCGGGCTGCTGGTGATGATGCCGTCTCATTGAACTAGTCCTCACGGAAGATCCGAAGTCGGAACGCGTCCCGATCTCGGACACTGACTCTCTGTCCTCTTCATCCTCCTCCTCCTCCGCCGCGGCGTTGGATGAGCTCGTCGTGCTGTAATGATCGTGATCCTCCCACTCACTACACTGCACTTCCTCTCTCTCTGTCTCCTGACCCTCATCCTCCTCCACCGCACTATTCATGGACTCGAACTGCTTCTGCTTCCTGGAACGAAAAAAATCATGCTCCGATCTCTCTGTTTCGGTATCATCGCCGTCGGCCAGATCGCCAAAGCGGTTGTGTAAGTTTTGTTGCCTCTCTTGAGATTTCCTGTTGAAGAATTCGGAGTCAGGAGGGGAAGGAGGGTAGAAGTTCTCCCAGTTCCAGACGGAAGAAGCTTGGGAAGGAGTGGCGGAGTAAGTGGAGTTCTGGTAAGCACTAGGGTAGAAATTCGGCATGAAATTGGATCTCTCGCTTTTAGGAGAAGACGAAGAAGGGCTTGAGAGAATATGAGGCATCTTGGGTTGCTGTTTCCGGCGCCGATTAGAGGATGCGGAAAGGATGGGAGGCAGCTTTGAGCTGGCAACGGAAGGAGACCGCGAGGGAGGAGCCGGCGGCGGAGTATAGACTGAAGAAGGAGCTGGTGACGGCGGAACACGTGGAGGTACAAAATTGGAAGACGAGTGTTCAGTCGCCGGAGGAGGAGTGTGGAGGAAAACGGCCGGAGTCTGGTCCGATACAGCGAGAGGCTCACCGGCGGCGAAAGATGAGAGAGCAGATCCAGTGAGATGAAGCGATCGGCAGTAATCGGCGTGAGCGGCAGCAAGTTGATGCCGTGCGCGAACAGATTCCGTCATCAGACGGCGGCGATCCTTGCACCGCCGAACGGTGTCCTCATTATCGAGCTTCGACGCTGCACATCCCATGGTTTCGTCTTCGGATTCTTCTTCTCGCCTGAGTCTACTTAAACGGCGGTTAGCTATCGGCGGCGCGTGAACTCGCCTCCGTTCTGCATTTTCAGTAGAGGAGAATCACACAAAAGAAAAGTTGGGAGAAAGTTCTTAGCTGTTTCCACTCGATCGGATTTTGGACTGTACGTGCTCAATTTGTTATCCCTTTATTAATTAAAAAAAAAAGGAAAAAAACTTTATATAAATTTCCTTTTTCTATTTTATTTCTCCACTGAGTACTGATAACGAGTCGGTGACTGTCATTAACCTGGACTAGTATTTTTTTCTACTCTTGTTATTTTCAAATTTTCATCATCTAATAAATTTGATTTCTCACCGAATTATCGTTAGAAAGAGTCTCTTTTTTTTTTTTGGGGTGCAACCAGAAAGAGTCTTTTTTTTTTTTTTTTTTATCAAAACCATTATAGAAAAAAGAGAGATTTTTTCAGAAGAAACCATTATAGAAATAGAAAAACCACATGCATTTCCCTTTTCTTTCCAACTTTGTTCGAAGAGACTCGCCAACTCGGTAAAAACTGAAAAGTAAAAACTGACGACATGGAAAAAGAATATTACAAATCAAGCTCTTTTTTTTAGTATTTTTAGAAATTGCTCACTCTTTTTCTAAAGTGAACTTTGATCCCCCCCCCGGGACGAGCATCTAATTCTTTTTCTCTTTTAATGCTTGATTTCTTCCATAAATGTATTGTACTTTGTTCCACTTTATATTATGTCTCTACGGAAAACAACTTGATTAAGCAAAATACCTTATCATACTTCACCTTGTTTGTAATTGTATTTGTGATCAATAGATCAACAATGGATGGATATGAAGGAGGTGGAGACGTCAACACCTTACGAAAGTGACCAAACTGTTTTATTTTTCCTTTGATAAAGGCACAACTTTGTATTATCTTTTTATTGTAATCCTTTTGATTACGAATATTCCAATTTGTACAGACTTGAGGGTTTCATATATTTGATTCATTATGCTTCCGAGTTGGGATGCCGATTTGTTCTCTAGTTAGGTGAACGGTTAATCTATTTTCGTAAGTGATATCATATATATGATGATGGTTGGAAAATAGGAAAACAAAAACAAGCGTTATTCTACAGTATGCATTCTTTATTTATATACACTACTAATTAATTACTGTTTTCTCGTTGATGCTTCCGATTATTGTTTTCTCTATAATTTTCTCATTACCCTCCAGTGTTTTTTTAATCAAGTTTTCTGTTGAAAGGAATCAATTCTAACCATAGTTGGAAAGAAAAATCATACTACATTTTAATAGATTATTTTCGTCTTTATGGGTGTGTCCCTTTCCTGTCCCGAGCAGCCATGTGGAGTGGACTGTTGTTGTCTTTCTCGTATACAATTGCCTATAAGACTCCAAATTGTTGCGTAGATCGTTGGCCCCATTCTACTCTCCTTGATTTTGATTGAACCGATTTTGATGGGCTTCTCATAAGGTGAATTGGGGCTTTGGCCCATTTTGAAGCCCATTTAAGATAGTAGAACCTCACGTCATCTTTCCCAACGTTGGTAGAATTATTTATATGTTTTTCTTTTGTTTTGTATAGAGATGTATGTATGTTACAACGAAATGAACTATTGGAGTGAGTAAAACAAAAGTCACAATCCACAAAACGTGTCTTTGACAGTCCCAGTGGTACGACTTTCCCTTTCGACGTCAGAACTAATATTTTTTTTAAAACATTCATTAGCACGTGAAAATTGTGCTGTTCCTATATCTTTTTAATGGGAAATGATTAAAAAAAATAAAATTGGGGAGCTTTATTCCTTAAAAAATAAAAAAGAAACCTTATGCTTTGTTTATTGATACCTATATTCATTCCATACCTGGGAAAATCTGTATATATAAAAACACTTTGTAATTAGACCCGTCGTTGTTTTAACGAATCCAGTTATTTATATAATTTTTGTTGACTTCCACTGTTGTGTTGCGCGTTGCAAGTATTTCTAATATATATCTTAGCTATTTCTTTTGAATTTGGATCATGTTGAATATTCAAAAAAGTTATAAAAGCTGACGCTGATAAACCAATGGTAAAAGATGTATCGAGTGAAAAGACTGTTATTTATTTTACACCCAAAGATATGAATGAGTTTGGGCAATTACTTTAGTTTTTTAATCGGCAGATACTCACTATATTATTATTTTTTTATTTTGTTTGGTCAAAGGCAGATACTCACTATATATGTTTTATTTCTCCAATGTTTTTCCTATATTTTATTCCACTAAATATCATTGCCAATCCTACACTAATTTTAAAAAAAAATTATAACATGGTAATCCAGACAAAACCCTTAATAATCAAGTTCGTTGGATCCAAATGTTTAACTGAAGTTATTTCAAGTGATAACTGAAAAGTTTTCAATATCAACTATCACCCAAGGTTGGAGTGACCGTAAAGTTTGTTTTCTCTATGCTTTGTTTATAATCATCAAACTTCCTTAGTTCCTTATATAAATATATAGGTTACACCATATTCTTTTTCACTAATATTTCAGCTCTAAAATTGAGAAGAAGAAAATTGCAATTATTTACAACTATGGAACATGGATTATCAATTTATTATAATGTGGGATATACTAATATCTCATGAACAATTTAACAAAAAGAAAAGTCCATGAACATGAGATCGTTACAGAACATGATTATAAATACAAAAAGAAAGGAAAAAAAGGAGAAAAATATTGAAAAAAGGACCAAAAGGACAAAGACCAAAAGTCCAAACAAAATAGATAACTAATAGTATTTTTTTGTCGCGTTTTGTTTAACAACGAGGGAAATAAATAAACAAATAAACGAAGCTTCGGTGGACCTTCTCATTACATACCTTTATAAATCTCCTCTTCCTCAGTGTTTCTCCACTCCATTCTTCTCTCAAACATAACTGTACAAACCGAAAACACACCTTCTCACTCTCTAAACCTTCTCTTCCATTCAGAAGCATTCGAAATCCATTAGTTTTTTTGTTTAATATACCTACTAATCAGTAATCACGTCCCTAATCACATATCAATGTCGGGTTTTGATTACAGCGACTCGATAAGCTCAGCTGATTCCGTCATTAACGGCGTTACCTCACCGGTTTTCTACCGGAACCCGAGTTTCAGCAACGTTATCTTGAACGATAACTGGAGCGATTTGCCGTTAAGCGTCGACGATTCACAAAACATGGCCATTTACGACACTCTCCGCGACGCCGTCAACTCCGGCTGGACACCCACCGTTCTTCCCGTTACGTCTCCCGTGATGGCTGCGAGAGAAGAGAAGCCGGAGACTGCGGTGGCGGAGGCGGGTGGATCGCACGCGCCGAGGCAAAAGGGGGCGCAGTACCGAGGAGTGAGGAGGAGGCCGTGGGGGAAGTTCGCGGCGGAGATCAGGGATCCGAAGAAGAACGGAGCCAGGGTTTGGCTCGGTACTTACGAGACCCCCGAGGACGCGGCGGTGGCTTACGACCGGGCGGCGTTTCAGCTTAAGGGATCCAAGGCGAAGCTGAATTTCCCACATTTGATTGGCTCTTGTGAGTATGAGCCGGTTAGGATTAGGCCTCGCCGTCGCTCGCCGGAGCCTTCTGTCTCCGATAACTCGTCTCCGGAGCAGAAGAGGGTTGCTCCGGATTTGGATTTCACGATGAATCAGTTTTACTCCAATGGTAGTTTATTAACGGATCAATCAGCATGTTCGTATTCTGATTATCAGGGATGAATTAAGTAAATCTAATTTGTGCATCGGAGTTATGCTTTATACGATCAACAGGTTGTGTGATTATATGTAATGTGATGAAAAATCAAAATTGATGGTTTTTGTATTTATAAATTCGATTCTATAGCAACAAGTTGAAAACTTTCTTTTCCATTCTTGGTAAAATTTCAGCATTTGTACCTATGAACATTTTAGGAAGTTGGATAGAGCCTATTTTGAAAACATTTTAGGAAGTTGGATAGAGCCTATTTTGAAAACATTTCTTTCGTGGACTCTTTCTATTTAAGACACACATCATGTTCCTCTAAATTGGGGGAACAAAAATTGTTGACAAAAAAGCTCCGTTGGTCCTTTTAGAAAGAATATGGTACATTATATATTACATAGAATAACGTATTTCTGAGGAAATTTATTCACAAAAGATGAAACGTGTTTTTTTTTTCAAATGTCTTAATGTTACTTTTAGTGGACTATGATTCAAAGTAGAGAGAGTTAGAACATAAAATAAATTTAAGAGTCAAACTTAGAATATTTTTTTATCATTAGTTTATTAAGCCTTTACAATGATGGGGATTGTCATATTTATGTCCGGCATGCCATTACGTTAAATTGTTAAAGCATGGTTATCGGTTGATCGAAGATTTTTTGACAGTTAAAAAGTAAGTTTTAGTAGTAACAATATAAAATTAGACGGTACTAATATAAATTCAAATTTTTTTGCTGATTTTCTAATAGTAGTATGTCAACGCAGTTAAAATGCGGAAGGAATAAAATAACAATTAATTAACCTAAACATTACTACTGTATATACGTTTCTGGGCACCTAACATACTATTTTTAAGGATTAGAATGATCCAAAAGTTTAATCTTCTGGAAATATTAGGTAGAAAGTCATACTACTAAATAGTATTGTAGATCAATAATGCAACATCAGCAGCCAATGTTCGTTAGATTTTTTTTTTCGAGAGTGAGATTTTTGTTACGTCGCATTCAATCAACTTCTCCTTATTTGTGGGGCATTGATCACGTTTCTCATGAGATCCGAGTGTTTTCAACTTACATGACTTTGCCCACCAGTTGTTCGTCAAAATTCCCAAACGAGTGTTGTCAAGTCACGTCTCTCCTTTAATCGATTAACTCGCAGAAAACGTTTCTTCTTTCGTTTCTTGTTTTTTTTTCCAGTAACGAAGTCAGAATTTGCTTTGATCATGGACCGTTGGTCCGGCGTTTTGAAGATTCCGTTGGATGCCACATCTATCAACTACTACAGAGTTGCAGCATCTCTTTGCCTTTCTTCTTCTCCTTCTACCAAAACACTAGCTGTGAGTACTGAGTAGCACTTTCTCTGCTTTTTTTTTTTTTTTTTTTTTGCTCATTGAGAAAGAACGCTTCATTTTGATCAGCAGGTGCCTTCTGCAAATGCGATATTCTTTCATGGGGACAGGGTTCGAGAGACTGGGAACCACGTGATCGAGAGGCTCTATGATTTGCAGAAAGTATCTGAGATCATAGTTTCTAAATTCGGTAACTCTGTTAATGCTTGGGTTGTTGAGGCTTCTCTGTATAACGGACCGTTTGCGATCTACAAGGACTTTGTTCCATCAGTGAACCGATGCGGAGAACCAAAATCATATTCCCCATTTGGCTTCCCAGCTTCTTCATCCATCGTCTCCCTCTTATCCACTTTCCTTTATGAGGTAATGCTAAGCCACAAAGTCAAATTACCTTATCCCCCTCACAGTTTCTCATATTAACAAATATGATTTTACCAAATCCAGGCAGGTAAAGAAGTGAGTTTGGTAAACCAGTTTGCGTCTGGTCATCACTACTGTCCCAGAACAATTGTTCTTGGGTTTAGCAAAGGTGGAGTTGTGATGAACCAGCTCTTGACTGAGATGAGTTCGTTGGATACAGATCCTGCGGGAACCACTTCGTCTGCAACCCAAGAACAACGTAGGAGCAAGCGTGAAGAGTTTCAGATCATCCCAGCTTCCAAAGAAAGCTTCCTCAGCAGCATTTCTCAAGTCCATTATATCGATGTAGGACTTAACTCTCCTGGTGCCTACATCGCCGATCAAAACGTCGTGCGGAGGATCTCCCAGCGCCTTGCAGGAGGAGGAGGAGGAGCAGAGGCGGTACGCGTCGTCCTCCATGGAACTCCGAGGCAGTGGTGTGATGAGCAGCGTGGCTGGATCCTCGAGGAGAAAGATGAGCTGGTTCGGTTGCTCAAATCCGAAGCTGAGAGCTCCGGTGGGAGACTAGAGGTCCATGAAAGGTTGTATTTTGGAGACAGGCTTGCTGATCTGCAGATGCACTTTGAGATCATTGATGCTATGGATGTCTCGTCAACATGATCGCAGCATGATGATGAAACACTTTGTCAAGGTATACAGTCTCTCCCATGTTCTTTCTCTGACATCTTTTGTCAAATAACCGTTACCGTTAGCAGATAGATGCAATCAAGAGAACTAATAAAGATGGTTTAATAATTTGAACTAAGTAGCACAATTAATACTTTTAGTGATATCCCTCTTCTTCTTTGTTTTCCAGCATTTGTATCTAATCTTATAGTACGATTATTAATAGTGGAGCTAACTAATTAGTGAATTAAGGACCTTTTGTGCTCATTATCAATCTGATCTATTAACAAACCGTTAGTTAATAATGTACCTTAAATCTCAGTGTGAGGAGATGACGACGACAATTACAAAGTGCTGTAAAAGGCCATTATTCGTCGTGGGTCTAGGGCCCGTTAGTTTAGGCCCAATAGCTATTATTTCCTTTTTTCGTAATTTTGATCGCGCCAAAAAAAATAAAAAGTCCTCAATTTATCTTTCCACAATTAACGAGGTCAAGCCAAAGATTACAGTTGCGGAAGTTTAACCGACTAAGAAAAACGGTTTATTCAATACATCTCTCATGGGGTCGATCAAGAGTTACAGAGCATTGAGCTCATAGTTGCAATAAGATGATGATGCTACACGAGCGAGAAACTCAACAGCCATGGCTTCCGTTTGAGAGAAAATGCTTTAATCTTCTCCAGCAAAGCCAGCGACACGGCAGATTCCCTCTTCTTCAGATCCATGCTTTCATTCTCCGGCACGCTTTAGAGACCAATGTTCAGATCTTCACCAAGTTCTTGGTCGTTTCCGCGTCGGCTGTTGGGATTGCTTATGCCCGTAAGCTGTTCGATCAAAGGTCTCAGAGAGAAGACAGTTTCCTCTGTAACTCCATGATCAAGGCCTATCTCGAAACGCGTCTGTATCCTGACTCGTTTGCTCTTTACAGAGATCTTAGGAATGAGACATGTTTTGCTCCTGACAATTTTACTTTCACGACGTTGACCAAGTCCTGCACTTTGAGTATGTGTGTTTACCAAGGTTTACAGTTGCATGGCCAGATTTGGAGATCTGGGTTTTGTGCAGATATGTATGTTTCGACCGGAGTCGTTGATATGTACGCCAAATTCGGGAAGATGGGATTTGCGAGGAACGTGTTCGATGAAATGCCTCGGAGAAGTGAGGTTTCTTGGACAGCTCTAATCTGTGGGTATGCTAGGTGTGGGGAGCTAGATTTAGCGAGTAAGCTCTTCGATGAGATGCCTGAAGCTAAGGACGTTGTGATATGCAACGCGATGATGGATGGTTATGTTAAATCAGGTGACATGACCTCCGCCAGAAGATTGTTTGATGAGATGACAAATAAAACTGTAATCACGTGGACCACTATGATTCATGGTTACTGCAATAACAAAGACATAGAATCCGCTAGGGAATTGTTTGATGCCATGCCAGAAAGGAACCTAGTTTCTTGGAATACAATGATAGGTGGATACTGTCAGAATAAACAAGCTCAAGAAGCGATAAGATTGTTTCAGGAAATGCAGGCAACCACCTCGTTTGAGCCGGATGATGTGACTGTTGTGAGTGTGCTACCAGCTATTTCTGACACAGGTGCTCTCAGTCTCGGTGAATGGTGTCACCATTTTGTGAAAAGGAAAAGGCTCGATAAGAAGGTGAAAGTGTGTACAGCGATTCTTGATATGTACTCGAAATGCGGGGAGATAGAGAAGGCGAGAAAAATCTTTGATGAGATGCCAGAGAAAGAAGTCGCGTCTTGGAATGCTATGATACATGGGTATGCTCTGAATGGGAACGCACGTGCAGCTTTGGAACTGTTCTTGGCAATGCTAAAAGAAGTAAAGCCAGATGAGGTCACAGTGCTTGCGGTTCTCTCAGCTTGTAACCATGGTGGACTAGTGGATGAAGGAAGAAAATGGTTCCACATGATGGAAGAGTTTGTTCTTTTTGCTAAGATTGAGCACTATGGCTGTATGGTTGATCTACTAGGTAGGGCAGGGCATCTTAAAGAAGCAGATGATTTGATTATAAACATGCCTTTTGAGCCAAACGGTATTATTATAAGCTCTTTTTTGTCTGCGTGTGGTCAATACAAGGATATAGAAAGGGCTGAGAGGATTTTGTAGAAGGCAGTTGAACTGGAGCCTCAGAATGATTGGAACTATGTTCTGCTGAGGAACTTGTATGCTGCAGATAAAAGATGGGACGATGTCGGGATTGTGAAAAGAATGATGAGGAAGAACGAAGCCAAGAAAGAGGTGGGATGTAGCACGATTGAGATAAATTCTATTGTTTCGGAGTTTATATCAGGAGATACAACACATCCTCATCGGCGAAACATAGATTTGGTTCTCGGGAAGCTGCTTATGCACATGAAAGACGAGGAAGCCAGCTGGTGAAAGCAAATCAGAGTTTTCATGTTGTGTCATCAAATGCTACTCTATATGAAATACATGGGAGTGAATAGCATCATTCTTAAGAGAGGGAACCTTCATGTTCAGACCAATGCCTCAGAGAACCAAGGCACACGGATCATCTAATTGTATGAGGAAACATCAGCCGAAAGAATCGCAAGTTCTCTACAGAAGCTGGTCGCTGTCTAGGATCAAGATTACTTGCTAGTTTGGTTCCAGGATTCAAGTCGAAAACACGACGAAACTTATGATTTATGAATCATCACTGAGACGGAAGCAGATCAGTGAATTACAGAAAAAGAAGCGAAGCGTTTGACTTTCGAAAGGGAGAGAGATGGAAGATTGTTGACTTGTTTCTATCAGTTTATAACTTTTCACAGTATACACTTATAAAGAAAGGTTATATAGCTTAAAGAATATCTCTTCCTCTTTCCCAAGTATGTTTTGGAGGAAACCCATATATCTGCCTTGATAAGAGCATGTTCCAGTGTTGCAAAATCTCTCAAAAAAGTTTCTATATTTGTTAATGATGATAAAAGTCAAACATATATGTCAAACAAATGAACAGAGCCAATGAAGAAGATAGCCGAAACAGCACCTTCTGGTCCTTTGGACCTGTTATTACAGAAAATCTCAAAACGAGATAAGAGAAACAAAAGTCTCATATATCACACACAGAGTACAGTGTTGGTTTGATAAAGCATCTTGAGTGTTTGGTTTTTGCAGCATGGCCTGGCTTTGCTTTGCTTGGCTTTGGATTAGTTCTGTGTATTTGAGATACAGGGGTATTTCTGAGTAAATGGGACTCTTCACTATATCACTTTCTAAAATAAATATAAAACTTATATGGAAGATTCAGCCTGGTGATGCTCGAGATTGCGAAGGATAATCTTGGCAAAGATCTTAGCTTCCCGAGGCATATTTGCAGCAGCAGCTGCAGAACGAAGGACTCTTGCTTCTCCTCCGTTCTGCATAAGGCTTGCATGATGCATTGCGTGACGACCACCAGGTATTGTAAACTGAACGAGAGAGAAAAAAAAAACAAAACCGCATCAGTTATGTCTCTCAACTAACCGAAAAAAACCGCCACAATGCCTTTCACACATTTACATTACCTGAAGAAGCGCAAACGCAGCACAAGCTTTGAGTATCGAAGAAGGATTGCGTAACATAGTTACAAATCTTCCGATTTCAGCACCACTGCAAATAAAGCAATATATTATAAAAAATTGAAAATCAGTTTTAAGATTAAACACAAGACACCGAGATTAACCTGCATCTCAAGTGGCCAGCTTCTTGTATGCGAGCTCTCTCTGTCACTTGTGCCAACATAGTAGGAGTAGAAGAAACAGCTGCAGTTACAAAGATCTGAGGATCCATGAAAGTTATAACAAAAGCTTCAATGTGTTTATGAGCCATTCTTCTTGCCCCATCTAAGCTAATGCTTTTCGATGTGCTCTCCGATGAAGATGATCCTATCATCAGAGCGTATTCATCCATCCTGTTGCAGATTTGATAATTCAGATCGAAATATATTAAAAAAAACGTAAGAGTCAAATTGAGTTTGTGGGATGTTATATATACATACCTTCCATCAAACATGTATGCCAAAGCTAATGCAGCCATGAATCGGGCCATTTTTGAAACGGAAGACGAACACAAGTGAACAAGAGCTGGAACTCCTCCTTCCTCCACAATGCGGAGTGCGTTACCAGGATTAAAAGCAAGATTCCATAGAGCTCCTGCTGCGGTTTCATGCACATCCTGAAGAAAAGAAAAAAAAACAATGCATCGAGGAAAATGTTTTTGATCAGATAGCCCAATTGGCTATAAGCTCTAAGCCACAAGACCTGAGGACCAAAAATGTTTACCTCGGCTTCAGAACGTGCAAGTGCAATTAGAGGCTTCAGAACGTGCAAGTGCAATTAGAGGGGGAACCCCACCTTCACGTCCAATCGCGATGCTAATGAGCAATGGCAGGATTGTTATTAAGAGAGATGACAATAACAATGAATTGATAAGAAACTCGTTTAAATCTTCTCTGCTAATGTTTCTTACCTGTTTGCTTCTGACACTGACAATCCCCAAAGAGCGCCAGCTGCTCTTTCTTGAAGACCTGTGGATGCATTTGAACAAGACTGCGCGAGCGTCACCTGAATAATCAAACCAATGGAGATGCTCTTAATTCCCCTAAAAATGCAGATGAGAAATGGGATCATATTAAACAAAACTGGAAGCATACCAAAGCTTCAACACCACCAGCTGCAGCGATAGATTCTCGATTCTTATCATCGAATGACAGATTCCATAGAGCACCAGCAGCTTCTTGTCTAACACCTTCATGAGGCGCTTGTGTAAGTTGAACAAGAGCTTCTAATGCACCTGCCTCTTGTCCAACGGCAGCATTATTATTGTTGCTATCTCCATGAGCAGCCAAATTAGCTAAAGCACGAGCAGCCTGAAAATGAAACACACAATTAGACCACTCGATAACAAAATCATTAGCTAGAAATTGATAAAACAACACGATGGATTTACCTGTTCTTGCACTCCCTCGTACTTGCAATTGCGAGCTAGCATCACAAGGGCATGCACACCTCCCGCGGTTGCTACTTCCATGCTGCACTTATCATCTGCTGCTAAGTTTGCTAATGCTCCCGCGGCTCTTTCCTAATCACACAGGTTAAGGTAAAATTACTATAGAAAGAAGGGAAATTTCCAACAAAATGACACTTTTGACTTTAAGTATTATAGCGACATTTCATGGTGATAAATTACTATAGCTTTTCTGCAAAAGAGTTTATTATGATTTTATCTCTAGAAAAGGAAACAAAAAGGGTGAAGCTTTAATGTAACGAAAGCGTACCAAGACTCCATCACAACCATTTGGCCATCGAAATATAAGGTCGACTAATGCCTTCACTCCTCCAGCCTGAGCAATAGCATTCTAATAGAAAAAAAGAAAATTCCAAAAAAAAAGAGTAATGTGAGGTGAAGAATCAAGAGCAATAATAATAAGAATCTAATAAGACTTACCTTATGCTCTTCTCCGACAGAGAGATTCCATAGTCCACCAGCAGCTTCCTCAGCCACAAGTCTGTTCATCGACTTTGCCAAACCAGCAAGAATTCTGATTCCTCCTTCTTCAGCAACAGACTTTGCAACATTAGCATTTACCGACAAATTCGCAATAGCCTAACAAAAATCCGAAAGAGAAGAACAATGTAAGTGTGTCCAGTCAAAAGAATCAAAATTTCAATATGAGAAGATGAAGATAAGCAACCTTCGCAGCTTCTGATTGAAGCCCTTCTCGCCATGATCTCGCAAGTTTTAGAAGAAGACGGATCCCTCCATCTTTCATAACTGCTTCAGCTCTTCCACAGTCTATACTAGCATTCTCGTCATCCACAACTACAAAAGTTGCAAGTCCAGTAGCTGATCTCTCTTGAACATCTTCCTGTGAGCTTTTCATTAAAGTAAGCAACAATGCAGCTCCTTGTTTCAGCCAGAAATCATCCAATCCCTGTGGATTGCTCTCTGCGGTCCGTAGAAGCGTATGAGAAATAATCCATTCGATCCATGTCATCATGTCATCAAGTGCTTTATCCTTGGTCTTCATCATCAACTCTCTCCAGTAGGAAAAGATATCCTTTGGTTTCTTTGTACTGTCGGCGAATATAGAAGCAACTCCATCGAAAACATTAGTAAACAAAGCAAGTAAGACTTTTCCTTTGAATCTATTGGAGCTGGTGAAACTTGTATCTTCTTCGAGGACATGACAGTTTAAAGCACACAGAACTTTCAAGCTCTGCGATGATGTCAAGAGCCTAGAAACTGCGGTGGGACCAATGTCGGTCCTCGAGACATCCAAACCGGTTAATTTCGGAAGCTTATCCCATCTATTCGATGCAACTGACCATTTTATGTTTGATGTCCCAGCAACAGAGAGATATCGAACAGATACGACTCTTCCCAGTGCATCCTCGTCGATGCTTAAACAGTCTAAGAACCCGAGATCGCTGAGCTGTGGACAATGCTTGGCCAGAGCCTCAATGGCTTCAGTAGTAACATCTCTTATCCCGGAAAGGCGAAGCTTTTTAAGCTTTGGACAACAAATGGCTACAGCTTTGATAGCATCACTAGTGATCCTCTCACAAAAGTCAGGTCCAAGTTGGAGACTCTCGAGTGCCTCGTGGCGGGCCACAATCATTGACAATGTCGCATCTGTGATCTTCCTGCAATAGTCACCGCTTACTTGGAGCAGATTCCTTGCTCTGAGGTTTATAATGGAATCAGCAGACTCAACGCCACGAAACCTTAGGTTTTGAAGATTAACACACCTAGAAGCAAGAGAAGAAGCCATTGAAGCGTCAAACTTGTGAGCACGAAGATCCAAAGAGGTCCACAGACAAGAAGAAGCACCAAGAGATCTCCATGTCTTACAAGTCGACGCCAAGCTAGCTCGATCACGATAATTCAAACAAGTAAATAACCGAAGCACAGTGTCATAAGGCAAACAAGTCCAATCAACAAAACGATGAAGCTCAGGAGCTACTGAATCCTCCTCGTTGCTAGTCTCAGGATAACTTGGCAGAACAGCCTTATCTTTCCCTTTTTCCTCCAATTTTCTCCGTACCCTACGACTCATTGTCTTGAACGAAGACACAGATCTTCGTTAGCACAACAAAAAAGTCCAAACCTTTGTCCCGATTTTGGCAATTTAGATGCTTGGATGGCTCAAAAGACTTGCCCAGTTACCGCATCGAATCAAGGACGCATTACACAATATGATTACAGATTAAAAAAAAACGAATTCAGGAGCTCGACGCAAAAACCCTCGAATAGAAAAGAGGATTAGAGAGAAACACACACGCACGCACGCACAACCAAAATCCCTGACCTTTAATCAACAAAATTGCATTGACATTAAAATCAGAATGAGAGAGAGGATCAAGGGGGATTTCAAAGTGAAGGAAAAAGAAGAGAGAGTGATGGTCGGAGAGAGTTGAGGCGAAAACCCGAAAACTGGCAAAAACCAAAGCCGCCTCTCAAGTGATTCCGTCAAACTCTCCCGCTCCCGGGAATTCCAAAAAGAGAGAGATGAATTGAGGAAGAAAGATGAAGAAGAAGAGGAAATTGCTAAAATCCGGGTCGGGGCTTTGAGAGAAGAGAAGAGGGGCTTCGTGTGATGAAGACACAGCTCATCTCACATATGGGAGAGAATATGATGGTGAGAGTATGAAATCACCTCCTTTGCACGGTACATACATCTCTCTCTCTCTATTTATTTACCTTTTATTACATTTTTTTTTGTTTTCTTTTCTAAATTGAAATCACAATGTTTTTTTTATATATCTCAGAAAGAATAGTTGTATATTAGACGCACTTTTTTTTGTTGATTATACAAAAAATTTGCTGCCAATAAAGGAATTGAATTGCTTGAAAAGGTTTTTCTTTTAAAATGTGTTTCTACTTCTAAATACGGGATTTTATTGCAAAGAAAAAAATTGCTTTGCTATTATGCGTTCGAGCAGGTCCGTTTTTTAGCATGGGCAAATGGAGCGATTGAACAGGGTTACAATTTTAAAAATAAAATTTTCTTAAGAAATTTTATAAATCAGGGTCCCAAATTTTTCTAAAACTTATTTGCCATATTAATATACTTTCCATCAATATTTTGAAGAAAATATCCTTAAGAAATTTTATAAATCAGGGCCCCAAATTTTTTTAAAAACTTATTTATCATATTAATATATTTTACATAAATATTTTGAACAAGAGGGCCATAAGTGAAAATGGTCATGCTTTCTTGAGCAATTTCACCGTCCATATTATATACTATGCAGCTCAAAATATAGTGCTGAAATATCCGTCAACCTCTTTGTTGTTTGCAAATTTTTATGTCGTGCCATCTCAAAGTTACTATATATTTTCTATACTTTAGTAGTAATATCATATTTATTCATCTGCTCTTACTCTATTACAACAACAAAATGTTAGTAAGAAGCGAATATTTGACAGGAGGAATTTTTAAATCTCTAATCCACACAAAAGAACAACAAAAGATATCCCAAAATTAGTCCATATTAGTTTATTTCTTTTTGTGGTTGCTATTTTGAGTTTTAGTCGAAAACTATTGAGATTTTGTTGTTGGATCTGTTCATTTACCAGATCATTTGGAGATCGAATAAGCATGATATTGTGCATACAAATTAAAGAGTAAAGACTCAAACTCATGAAAACAAAAATCGTATTAATTCAAGCAGAGATTGAATATGTATAGCTTTTTCTTGAATCTGGTTTTCTATGATGAGTTCCACATCCGAGAGTGTTCTTGTTTCCCAATTCAACATTTTCAACTTTCTTACACCCGTTAATACAGTCATTATTAAAATAGCAAGAATCAAGAAAAAGAAAAAATAACAGATAAATGCTAGTCTTATTTTTCATAATCGTAATACTCCCAAATTTTGTCGTTTTTATCATTAATTAGTTCGAATCGTTTTTATAATTTTTGGTTGAACATTAAGGAATGGGGACTTAATAAATCGATGCTTGGTTTTGTCGATCTATTTTGGTAACAAAATCATTAAAGCTTTGAAAGATACACTTTTGAATGTACTGAAATTAGAAAGGAAGGAAATATATGTTGACCATATAATGAACATAGGAATCTGCATCTTTAAGTACACAACTCCTTTCCACCTTACTTTCAATTTTACGTAGGGATGTTAATATGGGCTTGAAGTCATAAGGTTAGCCCGACCCGTAATAAATTATTAGATCCTAAACCCTGAATTTTTACAAAAGGGCTTAAAATGGGCCAGTTATAATTAACTTTGGATTTAACCTTCACAGACCATTGTCAGACAATCTTTTGGCGTCTTTTTCATTTCTAATAGGTTGAAGTTAATCTCTGCATACAAGCTTCAAGTAATTCTCATACTTATATATTTATATATTATATTATTAATATCTATCCTAGTGAGCTAATCTTGACTGGAGAGAAATAGGTGCCCAGGGAGTTGGTCGTTGTGGACTTGGTCGTCCCACCACCGTAGGAATCCTCCCACCACCACCACCAGATGCGGCGGAGGTAGACGACGGAGGAGGAGGAAGAGGAGCAGCACCTGCGACGGAGGAGGAGGAGGAGGAAGCCGAGACACGTTCGCAAGAAGGACACATGGTAAGAGTAGTTGGAGGAGTCATGTGCATGTAGAGATGTGGAGACAGCTTCAATGCCCTGAGCTCAGATACTTCCTTCTGCAACCGTCGATTCTCCTCCGTTAGATTCTCGCAACATCTCTTCAAGTACTCGCAATCAACCTCCGTTTGTTTCAGCTTCGTCCTGAAATTGTGAATTTAAGTCCAGAATCATCCTTAATTAGTACTTCATCGACAGTTCTTTTTTTATATAAAAAGGGATGTCGTCTTAGACGAATTAAACAAATAAACTATATCCTTAATTACATTGCCACTTGTTTTAAACCGAAATAGAGAGAATAACAAACAAACAAACAAACAAACAAAAACAGGATTAGATATATTTTTCTTTTAATATATATAATAAGCATGCATCTCTGAACTCTGATCACTCTTTAAGGCTGTAGTAAAAAAAGTAAAAACTCCATGTGACAGAGAACAGATGCAGAAGATCCTAATAGGCTTTTTCTTCTAGGATAGGGAAATGAAATCTTTTTTTAGGGCCATAGAAGGACAATTATATCCCCATCATAGCAATTACTAAAGGTTCTATGAAGTAAATTTCCGTTAGTACCCCTAGAGATAACGAGGATCTTTTTCTTTACCTTGCCCTTCGGTTCTGGAACCACACTTCGACTTGCCTTGTCCTCAGATTCAACTGTTTCGCTAGGACCAGCTTTTGCTTCTGCCCCAATCCGACGATGATTTTAAAAATAAAATAATAACGCAGTTTAGTTATTTAGCGATAAACTACAAAAATACCATTTAAAAGGGATAATTTTTACGAGAAATGCCACTAACCGGATTTAGAGTGCTATGTTCTTTGAAAGTCTCTTCGAGAACCAGAGCTTGTTCCTTCGATAACCGGAGTTTCTTCCTCGATCCGTCGCCGTTTTCACAGTCTTCATCGTCGCTTCCGCCGCCGTGGGAGCAAGAAGCTCTCTCCGCCTCGTTCTCATCCCCTCCTCCTCTCGCCGCCGCAAGATCTCTCTTGTTCCCACTCACACTGGAGACGGTGCTGTTCGGCGAGGACACGCCGGCGGCGTCTTCTTCTAACTCAACTATCGCCGTCGCCGACGGAGCTCTGTTCACGTCGAAACCTCTTAGGAAAGATCCGGCGTCGGAGTTTCTCTCTGCAGTTATACGTGTCGTTTCCATTAGATAAGTAAAAAGCATTTTCAACTTCAGTTTCGGAGATGACCAAAGCTAAAAATATCTTTATTAAAAAATGATAAATAAGATCGGATCTGAAACATAGATTTGTATGATTAGTACTATATGAATATTATTACAGCTAAATCGTCAAAGAAACAGAATTCCCAAAACATCAAATGTAAGAAAGAGAAACAACAAATTTAATTACCAGAAGATTGAAACAGATGAGGCCAAGAGTTGTGATTGATCTTCTTCTGGAGATGGCTATTATTGTGATTGTGCATGTGAGGAAACGAATAAGAAGAAGAAGAAGAAGTTGTGAAAGGCATTAGATTCAACCTCAGAGATGGTTCCTTTTGCTGACTAAACCCTAAGCTTAGACTCAGACCCAACCCATCATCTCTTTCACCCATTTCTCCAAAAGAAAATATATTTCTTTTCTTTTTCTTGGTTTTCAAGATTTTCTCGAGAAAATAGTGAAGGGGATGCTGGTTAATACTATGACTAATATATATATATATTCAAAATTTTGATATGTAGAGAGAGAGGAAGGGTTATGTGGTGGCTTGGGGTTTCAATGATGACTTGTGTCAGAGAGACCCTTGTCATTTCAATGATGATATATACTGTTACCTGCTCTTCCTTTTTTTTTTTTTTTTAACCCATTTAATACTCTAATGCGTTGAACTTTTGAGAAATTTAATTTTCTTCATGCATGAAAAGTCAATAACAAACGTTAACATTTTAATACCCTAAGATTTCAGTTTTCTGTTTGACTATTATTATGTTTGTTTCACGATTTTAGATACATGATGCTTTTTTATATCAATTGAATTCATACTTTTACCTTGAATAATTGGAAGATATTTAAGTAGGGTTAATTCAACTGATTTAAAATTTAATGTTTCGGGTATGAGCACGGTGATGCATTTCGGAAGTGAAATGCACATGCTCTACTAGTATAGTCGTGCAGATCATTGTTTGAATTTTTTTATTTTTTATTTTTACTATTTTTGGTCGGAAAATTGTTTGAATTGTTTACTTTTATTTAACACATACTCAAGAGGAAAAGACAGATGTGTATGGGTCGAACGTGAAGTACACTCGCGTGGAGAGGCAGAAATTGGCGTTGGGCTCGAAATGGGTGTTGGAGTCAGAGAACGATGTCGTATTGATAGGTTCCTAACACTGCATGGGGTTAGAAACTTTAGAGTTACCTGTGAACCCAACATGCATTCGATATCTTCAATTCATTTATTATTCCCTTTTCCAAAAACTCTCCTCTGATTCTAGTAATTTTTTTCGGTCAACATAATAAAAGCTAAATTCAAGTTTTCCCATTGATTGTTTAATTTGTTATGTGGTTCAGTCAAATATTAAACGGACATTTGGAAAATACTAGTGGTGGTAGAGTTTACGGCTACTTCCTCTCATTGAGACAATAATTTTTGTTTAATTTTTCTTTTTACTCTTTTTCCAAGTTGTTGATAATGTCATCATTATTGCTGCTTCAGTTTCTTCGAGAGTTACAGACAAGACAGGTCGGGTTTATTAATTATTTTTTTAGTCTTAAAATAACGTTCGACTCTTCCAACCACAAATTAATGTCTGTCTACTTTCCAATTTATTCTTATTGTTAATGAATTTGTATTTGACTTTTATACTTTTCTTGACAATATATATATTAATTAAATGTAAAATTGTATTATTTAAAGTTTAAACCCAAAAAATCTGTTTTAGAATGAATGCATCTTTAGTTTGATAAACAGCAAAAGAGTCTATGCTGAATTATCTTCAATCAATATGGTCATGTTTTTCATTGGTTTCAAACACTTGCTTTGACCTTTAAAGAAACATTTGCTGGTCAATTTTTTTCCATATAATTGGCTATGTTTGGAGCCTGATTGGTTGATTGATAATTTTGACTAATTGATATAATAGCGTAATTTTTTCTTAAAATTTGAGCTCTGCATTTTTTTTTACCAATAGTAAAAAAAAATATGAGAAAAGTTCAAATGACAAAACTAAATAAAAACAGATTCTTTTTCCTTTATAAAATCCTAAAGAAAAAAACTATGTCATTTTTCCCAAAAAACTACTTGATAGTCCAGAAATAATTAAATAGTAAGTGAGTTAGTTAGTAGTTTTCAAATTGTTGAAAACTTGTCCTGTTAATTTAAACTAAAAATCAAATACTATCAAACATAAAATTATCCAACTATTTCTATTTGATTATTCGTAAACGTTTTCAATAACACAAAATTCATATTTTATAAATTTTAGAGATTAGTCTAGATTTCGGTTTATGATAATCTTGGTTATCAAAAAAAATAATAAAAAATAATAATAATAATAATATGAAATCCACCTTTTATTCATTTAAAACATTTTAAATGGTTAAAAAAATATGTTTCAATTAACATGGGCTTAAATTCACGAAACTCGTTTAAAAGAAAAACGTTAAACAAACAAGAAAGCTAAAAAGTTTAGTTGGATGCATGTTACGATTCACAATCGATGATAATTTAGTTCTTTATATTCCCAGGTTTGTTGTGGATCTGAAACTGACAGCTCCATATCTCGAGATAGACATTTTTCATGCTTTTTTATTCTCATTCTTCATATCATCTCATCATTTTTCATAAAGGACTTTCTCAACCTGTGACCCGTTTAACTTGGTTATGGAATTCCAAATTCGTCATAGAGGACTTTCTCACTAGTTTTTCCGTATATATAATTACGAGACGAAAATGTTTGGTGTTTCCACAAAACTTCTATTTGTAATCGAAAAAGCTGAAGGTATAAGTTAGTTCATATTAAAAGGTACAAAGTATAAATAGGTAGTTTTGTCAAAACACTACTTGCAATCATCCTTATGTGGAATACGAGCCTCTCACCATATAATTTTGTAGATATATATATACACTAGATTAGAATCCGCGTTTACGCGGGTTTCGAATAACAAAATTTTAAACCCGTTAAAATGATTTTTTTTTTTAAATAGAAAACAAAATTGGATCACTATTTTAAAAAATATATATATTAAAAACACAAAATCGAAACAGAAGAGTTGTTTATTTATTTTAAATTAAAATATTCAAAACACAAAATCTTATGCGGATCCTAAGCAATATTAACCATACTTCTTTTGTAGTTCACACACTTTATCAACTATCTTTTTCTGTTCTGCTTCATTAAAAATTTGGGTATGCAATTCGAGTCATTCGAATATGTTAACGATCTCCCCATTAGCTCTCTCCAAGCAAACAAAACCTTTTTTCTCTTCATAGTCATCTCCCGTATATGATCTCTCTACTCTCTATAATAGTTAATCTTATTAGAAATATATCATAGTTAATCTTATTTATTTATTTTTTCCTTTTTTTAAATTCTAATAGATCTTTTTCATAGTTAATATAAATTCTAATATTTTATCGAGACACGTGTCAGAATATTGAAATATATCATAGTTAATTTTATTTATTTTTTTATTTATTTTCCTTTTATTAAATTTTAATAGATATATTTCATAGTTAATATAAATTCTAATATTTTTATCGGAACACGTGTCAAAATCTGAATCGAATGAAACGCCACGTGTCGCGGTCAAATTAATTAGCAATCTTATTTACTTTATTTTTATTGAATCTGAATCGAATGAAACGCCACATGTCACGATCAAGTTAACTAGCAATTTTATTTACTTTATTTTTTAATTTTCTTTTTTTAAATTGAAATATATACTTTTTTTTTTTTTAAAGAATCGAAATAGATACTTTTGTTTTAATTTTCTTTTTTAGATATATAGTTATGACATGTGTCAAAATCCGATTGATTAACTTGACATGTGTCGCGATCATGTTAATTATTAACTTTGACGCATCCTACTTTATATAATAAGATAGTTATGACCTGTGTTAAAATCCGATTGATTAACTTGACATGTGTCGCGATCATGTTAATTAGTAACTTTGACGCATCCTACTTTATATAATAAGATGCTGATCAATAAATAACAAAGTTAGAATACAATTATATACTATTTCATAAGGTGGAAATTTTGTGTTTGTTTAAAATCTAAGAATGACATTCGTAAATGTTGTAATAAAAAGCAACCATTTTTTTTTTTTGCGTCTATAAAACCTAGGCATGTCCTGCTTTAATACATGGGATCTTCTATATTAATTTTGTTTATAAATATACATATCTCGTTAATACAATTTTTTTGTTAAGTTCTCGTTTAATTATCTATAACAAAAAAAGTTATCGTTTATACATCGTTTCATGCGTACAATAATAAGTTTATGTTTGTTTTTCTTTGTTTTTCCTAATACGCATAACAATAACGGAGTGTCGATGCTTGACAATGCACCAAGCAAGAACGCATGGCTTCATAAGGTTTTCAGTACAATGGTACGAATTGAAGAGCATAGCCTTATAAATGGAATGACACAAGGGAAAGATGAACCCTTTAACAAAAAAAGAGAGGGAAAGATGATATGTGTTAAATCGTTATTATTATGGTCAATCAATCATCATTTTAATCGAGTTACTACAACTCGTTATATTCTATTTGCATGCTAATCATCGTTATAAACTATAATATAGTAGTCTGAATTTGTCTCGTCGATGCATGATTACTCGGATTTACTCGTAAGATGAATATTGTTAGACAAAAAAAAGTTGAAAGTTTTAAACTGTTAGACATGTCGCGAGTCGCAATAAATTTCACAGTGAAACTCAAATTAAACTAATCCTTTACCTTTCATGGTTTATTAAATTTGTTTCATAGATTATATAATGATGTTCGAGTATCCCCACACATTCATGAATGTGGAAATTTTGTAAATACAGAAGAAGAAGTGGTGGTCACGTGGGAGATGGGAAGGGTTTCACGAGCATGAGCACGTGGGACGTTGCCAACATGGCAGAACGTGGTCCCCAGTGACCACACTCGTGCGGCGTAATTTTTGTTCCTCCACGACCAGACATCCACTTCTCTTTTAATCATTGGATACTCTCTCTCTCTCTCTCCATCTCTCTAATCACCCACGCGCTAGCTCTCTCGCGTGCACGGTATATAAAGATGATACTACAGTTTTTTGGAAAAACATAAAAATAGATTGTTGAATACTGCATAAACATCTTCTAGTATATGATTTGAATTAGAGATACTGTAGATATTTGCATTCTTACTTACTTAGACAGATTTCTTATAACAATATGGCGATCGAGGATATTAAAGACTAGTCATATAACTTTGGTAAGAAACAGCTAAGAACAAATTCCAAAAAAAAATAACAGCTAAGAAAAAAAATAACTGGATCCGATGAGAACCGACCAGAGCAGCCAAGCACATGGTTCACCACCAATAACTAGTTTCTGAGGTAATCATGCATGAAAAATGGATACAGAATGCTGACCCCACGTGTGTGTCCATATCCATGTGCAAATCTCTCCCATTGCATGTGTTCTCTTCTCTCCTTTCCCTAGATTCCGTTTGAGCTGACATTTATCACTTTCTCGATCTATATTATTCTGGATTCTAATTACTTTAGTATACTTAGTAAACTAATTTTAATATATTTCACAAGTTCATTAGAACCCTGAGTGTGTCATTATTAATTTCCAGGCACATGATTATATAAGTGTGTACATGTGTGTGTTTTTGTCCATTTCAACATAATGGCTTTTCTGAGTACCAAATTTAAAAATTCAAAAAAAAAGTACCAAATTTATACGAACAGAGCAAATTTATACTTCTGTAGATAGATATATAGCCCATCAATCAATAATTGTTCGCTAGCGAATTTTATCATTACAAAATAATTTTTATATATTTTCGCGTACCACATGATTGTATTGACGTATCTAACAATTTACTCGAAATCTTAATCATTACACATGTGTCCACGTGGGAATCCCGTCACATATTTTGGTCCGTTCTAAGATTTGATTTATTCTTGTTAATTTAATATATAGTACTGTATTTGTTATCCGTGCAATTTGTATCAATATATAGATCAATTGAGGTTCGTGTGAAACGAACAGTACGAAACAAACAATGTTTAATTATAAGTGAACTGCGGTTTAGTAATTATTAAGTTTTGATTAATTATTTTAAACATTTCAAATTCCTAAACTAATTTTTTTTAAAACATATAAAATAGATAAATGAATGAAATTTATTTGTATATTTTTTCAGATATTTTTTGAATTACTACTTGTTTTTTTGTTTAAACGTACATACCATACAACACACATAAATAGATACGTAATTGTCTTCCGCCATGGTACCTCTCCCGTTCTACACATTCATAACCTTAATTAAGCAACAATTCAAAGAGAATTTTAGAAATAACATATGCTACGCTTTGGAAGAAAAAATACTGTTACGCTGTACATGAATAAAAAAAAGAAAAGAAAAAATAAATAGCAAGGAATTAGACTACGGGTGAAATTAGATCGATAACTGATGTAAATGTTTATTTAATATAAATGAAAATATTTATTTTATTTTTATAAATGATACATATAAACATTAATTATAAAAGTATTTTTAAATTGATGTAAAATCATATATTTTGTGTTAAATTTGTAGTAAATGATTTTAAATAAAATCAATTATTTGTTTGATAATTTATGAGTGATGCGGATGCCAAGCCCATCATATGATCTTTAGTTATTGGTTTTTGTATTTTAATGGATGTAGAAATCCAAATCAAATTCAATGTTATCGGTTCTATGATTTTAAAATTCATATTGAAATTCAGTGTTATTGGTTCTATGATTTTAAAATATATATTAAAATCCAATGTTATTGGTTCTATAATTTTAAAATCCAAGGATTATAAAGACTTGATTTTTTATTGGATTTGAATAGATTTATAAGTGTTTTCATGAATAAAATACAAATACCCAAATACTTGATTTAACTTTGTTATTTGATTGAATTTGAGTAGTTTTTAAATCTAAATAAAATTTTCAAATCCATTAAAATATAAGAACCAATAACCCCTCTTTATTGTCTTCAATTTTTCTTAATAGACTTATATAGAATTAAAAAACGCCAGATTTTTTACGTGGGAAGTCACGTGAAAGAGTGTCCACGTGTCAACCTCACAAGGGAAATAATCGAATGAGACATTTGTTCCACCTTCTCACCACCCGCGCGTGTCTCATTGTCTCTCCCTCACCGGACACCAATCATTTGATGCCACATTGAAACTACATTTATACCCCTTTCTTAAACGCTCCTCTCATGGTGATGATAAAAAAAACCTCGATTCCTTGCGTTTAGTGGATTTTTAGGGACAAATATGAAATATGGGTATAATATTGGGCCTGTCTTGGCCCAGATAAAGTAGGCCTTTCTCAGGTCGTAAATTGCTCCGGTCATGTAATAACAATAAACAAAATTTTATCCAAAAGCAGCAGTCTTTTGGCTTATCCACTGAAACAGACTCGTTGATTCGTGAAGACGAAGAGCGCAAAACCAAAAAACCAAAAAAAAAAAAAATTTGGTAATTCTCAGCAACGCCTCGTTTTTCTGCAGCAACACCTCTCTAAAACCATCTCTCTCTTCTCTCCATTACCACCCTTCTTCTCGTTCTCATTGTATCCTTCGCTGCTCACAGGTAATCTCCAGTTTTGTCACTAACCTCTGAAACTCAGTGTTGAATTGAAACCCATAAGAAAAAACACATTTTTTTTTTTTTTTGCGATTTTATGTTTGAGCAGGAAGGAAAAGAAGTGGTTAGTCCTTTGGGGAGTGTGGTTTGGTCATTAGGAGAAGAGATTTCAAAGAGAAGCCTACTTGCACTTGTCTCTGCTTCTATCTTCTTTGTTGATCCTGCTCTTGCTTTTAAGGTAACTTTTTATTTTTTCTTCTCCTTTTAAACTGTAAGCATCATATTCATTTTGAAAGCTGTCAGTGACATTTAAGGAAATTTAAAGAATTTGGTATAAAATCTTGGAGTTTTAATCCCAAGAAATGTTGATTAGAGATCACCATAGAAAGGTTTCTAGGAAATGCGGTTAAGGGGAATTAACAATATAGTTGATGGAGGTTTCTCAATTATCATATATATTTTTGACTGCAAATCTCCGTAAAGACTGGCCTAAACCAATGGTTATGCTCCGGCTTAGTTTAACAAATGATACACGAGTTGAAATATACTTTGCTCTAAAAATAATCCAATCTAAACTTGAAACTAGTATTGATTGAGTGTAAGGGTTAGGCACTTTCTTAGGTGGAACTTAAGTTTCAATTGGTTGAGTCTCGAACAGTATGCAACCATTCACTGTAAAGATTAGGCACGATATTAAATTTGGTCGAAGCTGAAATTTCAGTACTACTGATTTGGTTCTCAGTTAAACCATGTAGAAATGTCCTTCAGATTATTTGATGTCTTTGTAGTCTTTCTTAACTATGTTCTATAGTGGAAGCAACTCCTTTTGGTGATCTAATTTGCATCTGCTTGTTGTTTGGATGAAACTGAAAGGGTGGGGGTCCCTATGGACAAGGAGTCACCAGAGGACAGGACTTATCCGGCAAAGATTTCAGTGGCCAGACTCTGATCAGGCAGGACTTCAAAACGGTATTATATTCCCTTTTTTGTTATCCAATCATCAAATGTTATAGATCATCATCATGAACACCAATTCTTTCGTTTAGTCATCCTCCATTTGATGACATTTTTTCGTGCAGTCCATCCTAAGGCAAGCCAACTTCAAGGGTGCCAAGTTGTTAGGTGCTAGCTTCTTTGATGCAGATTTAACAGGTTTGTTCTCTTTCCTTTGTTTGGATGCAGCAAAGGAACTGTAATAGAGAAGACCTCTGTTTCATGGATGTTAAACTCTTATCCAGGTGCTGATTTATCGGAAACTGATCTTAGAGGTGCAGATTTCTCCTTGGCAAACGTAACGAAGGTCATATTCGAATGTTATCTATGTGCGTCCATGTTAAGCTAGGATAACATAAAAGATCTTTGACATCAAAACATTTTTGCAGGTGAATCTAACGAACGCGAACTTGGAAGGAGCGACTGCTACCGGAAACACATCGTTCAGGGGATCAAATATTACAGGCGCAGGTAAAAAGAAGAACGCTTTCATTATAACTATAACCACATCTCTTTATTTTATATTACCTTGTGTGCTTCACATAAAGTTTGATACTTTTTTTGTGTGTGTGTGTGTGTTTTTTTTAATTGGATTTAGACTTCACTGATGTTCCTCTGAGAGAAGATCAACGAGAATACCTTTGCAAAATTGCGGAAGGGTAAATATTATTCTGCTCTCATCTCTTAGATGTCTGAAGTTCAGCAGAATGTGATTAAATTCTTTGTTTGTTTTCCTTTTTTTTTCCTTCTTTGATTCATTAGGGTTAACGCGACCACAGGGAATGCAACGCGGGACACGTTGCTTTGTAACTAAACGGTGAAGTGTAAAGCGTTGTATTCTGGGGAGTCTTCTTCATCTGAGTTTTGTGAATGTTGTTGTTGCATAGTGTGACAGTGTGTGTACATATAATCTCAGGCTTTTGACCTTGAGAGATTAGGTATGCTACTTATCTTCCGGCCTACAGAACAAAATATATCAAAGAAATTAAGAAACCATACTTGATGGTGAATCAAAAGGATTGTGACAAATTCCTTTTTGGAACTTTACATGTATATTTCATGAATTTTTGTTTATATAAATTTACGAATGCTGTAGTAAATAGTAATCTGAGTTGATTCCTTGAAAAGAAGCGAACCTTCAATTGTTGTGTTTTTTTTTTTCTTCAACCAACTTTCAGTTGTTGTTTCTGATCGTTTCAAACCGGCACAACAATATGTAAAATTTAAAATATTGTATATGAATAATATACGTATGTTCGAAAATAAATAAATTATTCTTTTCTTAAAAACGAACATTGCATTACTCTGAATTTGCTAAGAATGATGCATATGGAGAGAAATTATACGATACCACGATTCGATTACAACAATGCATGATTCAAGAAAACCCTCGCGAAAATATTTTAATATTATGAAAATCGAAAGTCTTTTATGGATATATAATTAAAATGATTTTGTGTGTTTTCGTATAAAACATTTTGTACATGCACCCGCTGTGAATCACAAATTCATAACCTAATCAGGTTTTAATTAAAATATTATTCCTTAAACCCCCAACCGTTGCATCCTTACGTATCCCCTCATTTCATATATACATACATAACAGAGAAACACACATTTTTGTGCATCTCTTGTTGTACAAAAGTAGAGAGAAGAAGAAGAAGGAGAAGAAGAAGAAGAGAGAGAAGCCATGACTCTGAATCCGGATGCGCAACCGTTCGGTAAGGAGGAATGCTCCGATGCGCGCTGTCTTTTTCTGACCTTCTCCAATGGTTTCCCCCTCTCGGAGGGTCAGATCTTTCATTTTTTCAACTGGCAAGTTACTAAACCCTAATTCCCAAATCATCTAAATCTATAAACGGATAACAGTTTTTTGGTTTGTGCAAATGCTTTGTCGCAAGACCATTACCCATTAACTTCGCAATTCCCGTAATGTTGGCTATGTGTACCCCAATATTAATATCCTAATCTATGAACCAACTCACACTTTCACACATATACGAAGTCTATACATAATGGGTTATAATTTTTGTTTAGTTTGTACAAATGCTATATTTCATAGACAGTATAAGCATAGAAAGTTGTCTTGCTTGTTACGTTTGGTGATTCATCATAAGGTTTTGGTAATAAATGACATATTTGGTGTTATCCATTTGGTTCTTTAATGTGTATATATATAATATATGATGATGATGATGATGATCAGGATGTACCCACAGCAAGTTGAGGACGTGTATGTGCACAGGCCTACGGCAGGGAGGCCGTCTTTGTTTGGGAAAGTGATTTTCACCAATTCTATGATACCAGTCATGGTGATGGGAAAACGTGAAAAGGTTAGCTTTAATGTCGACGGGCTTCCTCTTATATGTAGGTGGTTTGTTAGCAAGAAGAGCACAACTGCAGCCACCACGAGCAACAGCCTCCCTGGTGCTGAGTGATCTGGTCGTTTATAGACTTGGTGAACGGTGAATTAAACCCCTTTTGTTGACTCAATGAAAGGGTTTTTAATTGCACCGACCGAGTTACCAGTTATGTTTCTGGAATAAAGTTGTTGTTGTTTTTGATTTTAATTAATAAAAGAGTGATTGTCTGTCCATGTAGGAACGGATGTACACTCGAATCTCAGTTAAGAGAACTTTTAATAATTAATAAGATATTATCATGAAATATGTTTGTTTCTTCTTTCGTAAATTTGGTGACGTACAGTTACCTGAATACGCAGACAATATTTGTATATGCACACAGATGAATAGGCGATAATTTGTAATAATTATTTGATTGTCTATTTTTTAGTTATTGATTAAATGACAATAAAAAATCAACACTCTGTATGATAGTTTATAGAAGAGAAATTACAAAATCTCCCCACCAATAATCTGATAAATAATCGATCAAAAAGCAACAAATCTGACATCTACTATTCTTAATAAAAAGACATTTTTATTCTTACAAATTTTGTTTATAAAATTTAATATATCAAGATGCTAACAACGCGGACCAAATGCTAACAACGTGTACCAAATGCTAACAACGCGCACCAGATGCTAACAACTTACACTACATGCTAACAATGCGCACAAAATGTTAACAACGTGAATCACACGCTAACAATACGACATGTTACCAAAGTGTATCAGACGCCAACAATACGAACCATACGCTAACAATGCGCACGAGATGCTAACAACGCGCACGAGATGCTAACAACGCATACCAGATACTAACAACGCTCACTACATGCTAACAACACACATAAAATGCTAACAATGCGCATAAAATGATAATAACGCGAACCACACGCTAACAATACGACATGTTACCAAAGTGTATCACACGCTAACAATGCGAACCATACACTAACAATGCACACAACACGTTAGCCTGGTAATCAAATTGTTAGTGTGTGGTTTGCACAAAATAAATATACGGACAAAATAGTCATAACTTTTGTGTGTAATGTATATCAAGCCAATTTCAGTTTATTTGTTCCCCTTTCTTTATTTTCATATTATCTAGGGTTATATATTAAATTCTCTCTCCATAGAAACCGAGCACCCGAAAGTAGTTTTGGTCCTTTTGGATCTGCACAACTGAAAAAAAAAAAATATATATATATATATATATATGAAAAAACAGAAAAACAAAGACAGTTACATATCGTGTATCAAAAAACAATCTAGGTTTTCGAGCTGGAGGTGGAGGCGACAGAGACTTAGTGGAATTATTATCATTATTGGTCACTTGGAGAACGGAAGCTACCGTCCCAATCAAAGTTAACAAGAGGAGAATGGCGGCGACGGTGTGGGCGGTTCCGGTCCAAACGTCTTTGAAATAGACTCGCCGGAGAGTGGCCACGGATCTGTTGAAACGGTTTTCGTAGTGTTCGTTGATGCTTTCAGTTATATCGTAATAGTAATTGCCATAGTCAACAATCCCTAAAGACAACTTGTTCACCATTTCCGCGATTAATCCAACCAGTTCTTTATAACCCCTATATTATGTGAAAAAAGTATTAGGAATCTCACGATCCAACCATTACCCAAAAAAAAAAAAAACTGATTTGAAGATAATAAAGCTGTGTCTGTTATAATACATCGAGATTGGATCTCCATAACCGGCCCAGTCCATTAGATCATAGGCGGCCATGACTCCTAAGTCCAATAGGACTAGTAGATGTTTTCCTTATTCTTGTAGGAGTAGTAAAAGGACTATTTCCTTTTCTATCCTTTGTGTAATCACTATATAAAGAGACCTTTGGTCCTCATAATAAGATATAGAATTCATTCGATTCACAACACGTTATCAGCACGAGCTTGCTCTGAAAAAAAACCCTAGCAGCCGCCGAGCATAAAACCCTAAGGTCCGCCGCCGTCCGCCGCTGTTCGACGCCGATCAGCCGTGCGATCCGATCCTAAGTTTTCCGAGGTCTTTAGCTCCCGGTTCTTTTCCAGTCAACCCAAAAGAAGGATCAAAGGTAGAAACAAATCTCTAAAACCCTAGAACATTAAAATCGAATTCTGACCTAATATTACCAAACCCTAAAAATCGATTCTTCCATGTTCTACTTGTTTGATCTTTTGAGAGCTTGAAATCGAATTGAATCTAAGCTAAAACTAGAATCTTAAAAATCGGATTGCTTGAAATAGATTGATTGCTTGCACATGTTAAAATCGAAATTGGACCTAAGACATATAAAATCGATTTGTGTATTGCTTGATCTATTGCTTGACCAAATCATAATTGAACTTGGAATTGCATGATAAAATCGGACCATTAAAATTTTGTTGGCCAAACCGAAAATCATAGATATTGCTTGCTAGGATTGAATTTGGAATTTTTCCTTTTTGTTTGACCACATAGAAATCGCAAATTGGAAATTGCCTTATTTTGAATTTGGTTTTTCCTGTTTCTTTTATCACCTAGAATTGCATGTTAGGATTAAAATTGGAAACTTGCTTGAATTAAAATCGCATGATAAATGCATAAAATAAAATCGGTTGAAAGAAACCCTAAAATCCTAAGAGAAAAACCGATGCTTGATTTCAGATGTCGAAAGTCAACAATTTGGACTTCGCAGCCCTTAATCTCTCAGGAGATAATTACTTGCAATGGGCTTTAGATGCAAAGATCATGCTGAAATCAAAAGGGCTCGGTGAATGCATTAATGATGCAAATAACGAATCCGAGATGAATAGGTATAAGGCGATTTTAATCATACGCCACCATCTCGTTGAGAGTCTCAAAGATCAATACTTGACGCTTGAGGATCCTCTTGATCTCTGGAAGGAGTTAAAGGCAAGATATGATCATCAGAAGATGGTTATACTGCCTAAGGCCAAATATGATTGGCTTAACTTAAGGCTCCTGGACTTTAAGTCCGTGGATGAATACAACTCGGCCCTATTTAAGATAGTTTCAAAATTGAAGCTATGTGGCGAGATTGTGACAGAGAAGGATATGCTTGAAAAGACCTTCTCGACCTTCCACTCAAGCAACGTGTTGCTACAGCAACAGTATCGTGAGAAAGGCTTCACGACCTATGCAAGTTTGATCTCTTGTTTATTGCTTGCGGAGCAGAACAATGAATTGCTGATGAGAAACAGCGAAATGAGACCTCCTGGATCAACCCCACTTCCTGAAGCCCACGTGGCCGAGGACACTAAGATGGAAACCGAGGCAAACCATGTCCAGAGATACCAAAAGGATAATGGCCGTGGACGTGGAAAGAGACAAGGGCGTGGTCGCTACCACCCATATGGTCGAGGGAATGGCCGCGGATCTGATTTTAACCGCGGTCGAGGCCGTGGCCGAGGGCGTGGCCACGGGAACCAAACCGGACACCAGTCCGACCCGACTAAGTCTGTTTGCCATCGATGTGGGATGGACAATCATTGGGCCAAGACATGTAGGACTCCCAAACACCTTGTGGAACTTTATCAAGAGAGTGTTAAAGGGAAGAATCCAGAAGCCCACATGATCCAGCATGATAAGGAAGGCGACTTCGATCATGAACGTGATGACCTTATGGATGATCTCACGGAGACATCAGATTGTTTAAAATAGGCATTAAAATTGTATTGCATTCATGTTTTGTTTTCATTTGGATTTATGTCTTTGGATTTGTTTGGATTTGCTTAATTAATAATTAATGGCTTTTAAGACATAATTCTTGTTTTTAAAATGAAAGGCAACATGGATGAATTCGTGGTGGATAGTGGGTCAAGCCACACGATTTTAAAGGACAAGAGATATTTCATAAATCTTACATTGAAAAAGGCCAATATAAATACTATAGCAGGCATGGCCAGCCTAATAGAAGGCTACGGCCAGGCCAATGTCCTATTGCCTAAGGGGACGCATCTAGAGATTGCGGATGCATTGTTTTCCCCCAGCTCAAAGAGAAGCCTATTGAGCTTTAAAGACATTCGAATGAATGGTCTTCATGTTGAAACAATGGACGAAGGAAACCGAGAGTTCCTCCAAATAATTGAAATCGTCCAAGGCCAAAAGAAAGTCCTAGAGACTATACCTGCTATAGCTACCGGCTTATATTGCACTAAGGTCAATATGATTGAGGCCAATGCCACCGCAAACCAAGAGTTTACGGATAGGTTCAACCTATGGCACGACCGGCTGGGACATCCCGGGTCGAATATGATGCGAAAATTGATAGCCAATACTTATGGGCACGCCTTGAAAGAAAGGAGAGTAATCCCAAAGAATCTTACTTGTGCCTCATGTTCACAAGGGAAACTCATTGTAAGGCCATCACCAGTGAAAGTGACTAAGGAAACAATAAATTTCCTGGAAAGAATTCAAGGAGACATATGCGGACCAATACACCCACCTTGTGGGACATTCCGATATTTTATGGTCCTCATTGACGCATCTACAAGATGGTCACATGTATGCTTATTGTCATCACGGAATATGGCATTTGCAAGACTCCTTGCTCAGATAATACGCCTAAGGGCTCACTTTCCAGACTTTCCTTTAAAGACCATACGAATGGATAATGCTGGTGAATTTACTTCCCAAGCGTTTAATGACTATTGTATGTCCATGGGGGTAAGTGTTGAATACTCCGTGGCACATGTACATACACAGAACGGCTTGGCCGAGTCATTTATAAAACGCATACAGCTGATAGCTAGACCATTACTCATGAGGTCAAAGCTCCCTGTATCCGCTTGGGGACATGCTGTCTTACACGCTGCTGAACTAATCCGTATCAGGCCATCTAGTGATCATAAGTATTCCCCATCCCAATTAATAACGGGAAAAGAGCCAGACATCTCCCATCTAAAGACATTTGGATGTTCAGTCTATGTGCCTATTGCACCACCACAGAGAACTAAGATGGGACCTCAAAGGAGGATGGGGATATATGTTGGATATGATTCACCCACGATCATAAAGTATCTTGAGCCAACCACCGGAGATTTATTTAAGGCCAGATACGCGGACTGTCATTTTGACGAATCCGTTTTTCCAACATTAGGTGGAGAAAACCGGCTGATGAAAGAAATTGCATGGAATCAAACATCCTTAAAATGGCAAGATCCCCGGACTCGTGAAAGTGATTTAGAGGTCCAAAAGATAATACATTTGCAAAAGCTAGCTATACAATTGCCAGATTCCTTTGCAGACCCAAAGAGGGTAACGAAATCATATATACCAGCCGTGAACGCACCAATTCGTATTGATGTCCAAGAAGGACCGAGTCAAGCGGCTACTGAGTCTAAACCACGATTGAAACGTGGAAGACCAATTGGTTCCAAAGATAAGACTCCTCGAAAATTAAAGAAAAGTCCACAAGCCCTAAACACAAGCTGTTCACCATTTCTGCTACCGATCCTTGATGTCCCAACCAATTCTTTACAACTCCTTTTCACGTAAAATGTGAAGATGTGTTAGGTATCTCATAAATTTTTTAAAAAGGTATAGATCGTAATATCGGAATGTTAAACCTGCTGGTTAACCATTACCGAAAAAAATCTGAATTAAAGTCTAACTGAAGAAGAAGAAAAATTGTTTTGGTTTTAGAAAACCGTATAAGCGGCCGATTATGCGGCCGTATAGTTTAGACAGTACTAATAACTTGATTTGTTTTTGAAAATCTTTAGAACTAAAATACAGTTTGCTAAAAGCCTGAATCCCAAACATAAACCAAAACCTACTAGTGCTACATTTCACAAACCAACAATTATAAATAATCGGGATTAAGCACCACAAATTCTAATGTCTCACATTGCTGGTTAATTAATTAGCTATGAACTAGGTTTTTTTTGTAAAGTGTTTTTACCTTTCTTGACGAGCAGGTCAACGTCCTGCTCAGTGTCGATGAGGAAATCCAAAAAGGCAATGTAGTTACAAACATAAGCAGAGTAAGGGTAATGACATTGCTCGAGTGCCATTAAGTTCCTCATGACCCTCTCGGTGTTATCTTCGGCTGTGAAACAAGGTATTTTCAAGATTCCTCCTTCGAAATCAATCACCAACGATAAATCATTTTCTTCACCCGCATTAAAAAAATCCACTCCTGCACTGTCTAGTTTGTCTGCATTGTATAGACTCTTGATGCTCTTCGGTTTCTCAGCCTGTTCTGCTGTCAAACCAAGTGTTACGACACGGACACGTCGAAACAAATCTGTAAAATGTCGGAATTTCACGTCCTTTTGTATATTTCCTTCAAAACCAAAAACTCGAAGGATAATGTCACGGAACGTATCCTCAATTTTAATTTGAAAGAGAAAAGGTTCGAAAAGCTCTTCTAAAAGAGCATAAGGAAGTTGGTTCTCGAGCAAGATCAGATCTTCTAAAATAGTGGTTATGAGAATAGGCTCCTCGAAAAGAATATCGTCTTTCCTGTTAAACTTTTGAGTTCCGGTCTGAATGAAGAATCCTAGCATGAATACCGAGTCATGTAGGATCATTTCAACGAACTCTTGGGATTTGATCCAATCCGTTGATTCGGCGTAGCTTTCTCTTATAAACTCCTCATCTCTTTCGATGATTCTCCTGAACTCTTCGACGGTTTGCACCCCATATTTATCTGCAATACCATCAAGGTACTTTCTCTTGTGAAGCTCCATGTTCATATAGTCCAAATATCTGGAGTGTTCCAACCGTATGTTGGCATAAATAACCCAATGTTTCGAACACAAATAATATTAGTTATGATTATTATGCTTACAAATCGTTAACTTACGTAAGCGAGAAATTTAAAAATAAACTTTATTTGTGTATGATTTTTTTACAAGATATTTGTTAGAAAACAATTTTTTTTTTACACACAAACAATAATTTAAGATATCAGCATAACCGCGAACGCAAACATCAAAACAGTTTTTAACAATTATTGTCCGTTTGCTTATTCCACATTAAAAGTGACATCTGATACAAATAACAGTAAAATGATATGATTATATAAAATAATTTAGCATATAAATGTAAACATAAACGCAGAAGCAAACACAAACACAAAAAGCTTTTTTTTTTGTCTGTAGTGAATGATGATTAGTGTATATAAATGTGTACCTTAGATCGGTTTTGGAGAGCTCAAGGGCTTGAGCTTTCTTAGAATGGTGAAGAGGACCGATTAAAAGCATCTGAGGAGTGTAAGCCTCTGGGTTCACTCTCCGCAACCGGCTCGGCACTCTATAGATGCAACAATACTCTTTGCTAAACGAAAATGGCCATAAACCGGGAATCTCATATTCAGAGTAAGATTCCGGTTTAGTCGTTGCCAACAACACCTTAGCTTTCTGAGCTGTTTTGAGGTTAGTAGCCGATGGACCACGATGACCTTCGCTCCATCTACCCACGTTACCAGATCCGGTTTCATTCTCCTTGGTTAGATCCACGATCAGCTCTTGCTCTTGTGGTTCTTTAAATGTACTTAGCTCTGTTATGTGGTCAGGAGGATTCCATGGACCACGTAATCCTTCGCTCCATCTACCCACGTTGCCAGATCCGTTTTCGTGCTTTTTGGTTTGAAACGTTTGATCCAAGATCATCTCTTGTGGTTCGTTGTCAGTAAAACTGGTTAGCTTTATTCCTTGTTCTAGATCCATCAGCGGTTGCTTCTCCTACAAGTAAGCAGTCAATATCTATATGTGCATATTGAAACTTGACTAAACTAATACTACATGATGAAGTAGACGTGATTACAACTAAAAGTAAAAAGTAGACGACGAGACGAGACGAGAAGATAATCAATGTTAAAAAAAAGAAAAAAACATGAATATATTTAGTTTTCTGCGAACCTTGGCCATGTATATATGCTGATAAGTGATAACAAAATTTGAATTAGAGGCACTGTTGCTTCAAATGAATTTGTTTAATTGTGCATGGATTTACAATACGAGGATGATAAAGGTTTATATAAGACTACAAAAGGGGGATAGAGATTTATAAATGACGTGAATGTGAATCTATTTAACACCAAGCATTTATATTGCTTCTGTCTTGGGGAAAAGTACCATCCCAACTTTTTACTCCCTCCGTTTCACAAAGAGTGTCATTTTAAAGTTTTGTTTTTGTTTCACAAAGAGTGTCACTTTGTATTTTCAATGCAATTTTTAAAACAAAAATCCAGTTTTAACCTTGTAATATTGATGTATTAATTAGAAAAAGAAATGAGTTTAGTGTATTAATAAGGGGTAGAATAAGATTTTTATCAATTTTCTTAATATGTGTGAAAAAGAGTAGAATGACACTCTTTATGAAACAGAGAGAGTATTTGTTTTTTGTTTTAATTACCCTTCGGGCAAAGAATTATGCTGTCAGGACTGCAAAAAAAAAAAAGGTTCCAACGCGGAACACACTTTTGGGAGTTGGGACTTGGGACCATCTGATATTTTCTCACACAAGTTTTTCACGTTTTTTAATTAATTATTGGAGCCCATTAATGATATTCGCCCATTGGGCTTTGTCTCCAGCCCTATGTTTCATTTGGATCGGAGCTAGAATAGAGAGAGTGACGCAAACTACAATTTCGTCACTTTTTTCTTTTTCTTTCCAATGATATGGAAATATTGATTTGTCAGGGTGATACTTACGATCGTTATTTTTTATGTACGGCTTCGAATGAACTATTATTCATTTACGTGTTATTGGATTAGTTTGGTGAAGAAAAAAAAAGAGATATCAAGACTTAAAACTACAAATCGCTCATAAAGGTACGGTTTAAATGTGACAAAATAGTATTTCGGTTTTGAATTAACTAATTCATTATATACCCATGGTATGGATGAAGGACACCTCAATGATTATTTATAATTTATAATATTTAATTTTTATTGACTATAGATATTAATTTTTCAAGTAGAAAGAACAGAAAAAGTTACAATAGCGAGCATATAATCCAAAATAAAGATGAAAAATATAATACTAAAAAGTAAATAAAGAAGCAGAAACTTCAAGAATTATTCGGGGGGTGGAAAAATAGGAGAGAAGAAAAGTGGGTCATTATGAAATTTTGTCTCTTTAATGATGCAATTTAATATGGCAAATAAAATTATGGAGACAAAAGACAATTTGTAGGGCATCCACTAATATATATACATATGATGTGATGTAGATCTGTTTCTCTCTTAATTTTGTTCTTCCTACATATTATTACCTTTCCTTTGCAGGATTGGATTTATTTATAAAAATTTAAATCTTAATTTTTTTTCCCCTGAGAAAAAGGTGTTTATGAAAGGTCTTAATCCCCATTCTTATTTAAGGGTGTGTGATTGGTGACTATTTTTCTTTTTCAGAATTTTCCTAGCCCCAAAAAAGAAAAGCACTTGATTAAAGAAAAAAATTCCCTTACTCTCTCTCTTCCATCTTACTATCAATCGTTCGCAAATATTGATGTCGATTACCTACGTTATTAATTACTTATTTGTAATTAGCACGATTTAACATGTCGTATAATGGTTTCTTAGAAGTATATATAATGTATGTTATAACATAAGTTATAAATTAGAATTCAACTGTTACGATTGTAAGTTGCTTTTTGTATGATGAAATTTATTTTTACAAAGTTATTCTGTAATAAATGAAAAGAATATTAGAGCCGATACCGTTCTCCGACAAAACGATTTCGGGTTCGGGATACATCTTTTTTTCACACAGTTTCAAGATAGATCAAATGTTACTATATCGAAAAAGGAGATAAATTATTAGTAATCAACATGTGTATAAATCTTTTGAGAGATTTCTTTCGTTCACTTATCATCATTTTACAATAGAAATCGTTTTTCTTTGTATTTGTAAGAATATTTTATATAGCAAAAAAACTTTTTAAAATTTATTTCACATATGTACTTTGATCTACAATAAACGTTTTTCGTAAAGGCTTCGCAATCACAATGCGTCTTAATATAATTTAATTATAACCGGTGTTATTATTATAAGTAGTATAAATATAATGATATTCAGTCGGACTAAAAGCAAGATTTGGAGGATCTGATTTGGTGTGCCCCAGAGATGCTACCACTCAACGAACTTCCACAATTACCAAAGAAAAAATTATGATAGATACATCATACATCCATGACTTTTAAAGGGAAACACTCAGAAAAAAAAAATATTTGTTTGGACTACGATCCTGTTTTTTAGCTGATAAAGTTTTTCTTATCATCAAATTTTACACATCATGGAACGTTTATAAACAGTATCATGGTAATAAATTATGTTTGAATTTACTATATATATATATATAAAAGAATATTTTGAACTTTGACATACAAATAAGAACTTTATAACTTGTGTATTTTAAATTATGATTTTCGGTAATAATATTGTCTAAAAATTGTGTTGTTTTTATTTATTTCGTTCCTAATTCAAATGCAGACAAAGAGATTATTATTTAATATTGCCGAATTCTGCGAGAGTTCCTTACTCAAAAGGGAAGTAAACTAAGTCATTCTATCAAACAAAACAAAGTACACTAGCTAGCTCAAATTATATGACTAGTCCATGCCTATTATATTCTAAAATTAAATAGCAAATACTACTAGTTGTTATAAAAAAAAAAAAAAAAAAAAAAACAAGCTGGATCTACGAGAAAGTAGTACGTACATCGATCTCTCATGACTCTTGCCCATCGCCTAATGAAATTTTTTTTTCCGATTTTTGTATTTGTTGATCATTATTTTAATGGTTACCTCTTTTATGGGGAAACAGAGAATTAAATGAACAAAAGAGTGAGAGGGAACATCATATTTAAGTTTCTGAACCGCTCCCCGTTACCTTTTAATACCGTATATAATGCACATATTTGTAATTTTGTACTCTAGTACATGTGTACGTAGCTACGATATATACACTGCAATATATGAATGTATAGAGTTTAGATTCACAGGAACCTGGATCATTTGTTCCTTTTACCGTCGGGTTACACTCGCAAAAATTTACCTTTTAATCATATATGTAACTGTCAGTATCTTAAAAAGTTCTACAAAGAAAACGTTGATCGCCTAATTTAGTAATTTTCCAGATGGCAATATTTACTGGATCTTGTTTGCTACCTGTTCGGTCCACTTGCTAACACCGTCTTAACTCTCGTCTATAGGTTCCAAAAAGAAATTAAGATTACCAAAAAATGATAAACGGAGTATTTTTTTTTTTCTGTATTACTCTGCAATTTATTTAGTAGATGGTTTTCCTTCTAAACTTTTTGTTTTTTTGTTTTACATTTTCCATAACTCTTATTGCAAATGGTGACATTTCAGCTTGTTTTATTCCTCTGAAAACATAACCATATATATAGTTTAAGCATTTTACAACAAAATAACTTTTTGCAAATCGTTTTGTTTGTATCCAAAATATTATAAACACATTTCTATAAATTACAGATATTATTTTCTATTTCGACAAAAAGTAAAAATTTAATTTTATCGACAAAAGCAATTATTTTTCCTTAGTCGTTGATATTTTATTTTTATAGAATTAAAAATGAGTGGCATGTGCGCCATGTGTGCCCATTGACTTATATAAAAATATTAAATCTCGCATCAATCATCGTTCGCAGAATTTCCAACAATCTCTGCTCTCTCTTTCTTACTGGTTTCTAGACTTTTATTTTGTATCTATCTGCATGGTAAACCGATCAATTGCTCAATCACCGTTACGTTGTGTTTTAATCTATCTTCCTTGTGTTCTCTTGCGGCATTATGTTTTCTTGTATTATAACAGCCTTATATTTTTTCAAACTATATAATATTTCTTATTTTGACAACTAATTAAAATAACGTTATCTCATATAAAGTATATATATATATATTTAAATTAATTATAGTACAAAATATAGATTAACTCTTGTACAAAGGTATTATAATATATATATGTTAAGATCGTTCAAGTAATTTCAAATTTTAAGGTAAACAAAAAAAAGAAGTAGTTTTTAATTTTTTTATCAACTTACTTTTGTACAAAACAATTTCGATTATGGAGACTCGCAAAATGCTAGGATATACGAATGTTAACATAATTAAATCTTTGATCAAATACAAAATATTCTGATTTATGTACAAGTACAACACTCAACTTGTGTCAATCTCTTCTTTAGAAAATAAAAAATAAAAAATTGTGTCAATCTCTGACTATACAACCTAATATTCTGACGTTTTATGATTTACCATATACGTACTATTATATACCATCGTTGCAGCTATCACGCCGTAAGTCAATCTACAATCACGAAGGATGAATAACAAAAACAATATGATATAAACAATAAAATTGAACTATATTATAAAACGATTGAGAACCTGCAGCTTAGTGTGACTAATGGGGTCAATATTCCTCAACCAACTGAAAAGATTCTAAATGAACAATAGCCACACTTTCCCGAAGTGGACATGTACTAGCTCAATTTATTTCGAAACTATACTGTCTACGTGTGGAACTGTGGATATTGAATAATGTCGTTCGTTATTCAATGATTTTTTGTATAATCACAGCTGAGGAAAATATTTAAATTGAAGCACTACTATTTTATTTATTGTGGTGGCTAATGGCCCCTATATAATAAATACTCCATCCGTTTCACAAAAAGAGTCATTCTGATATTTTTCACACAAATTAAGAAAAATTTGTAAATTTTTTTATACCTTTTATTAAATACACTAAATTAGTTTCTCTCTCTAATTAATAGGTTAAAATAGTAGGGATAAAACTGAAATTTAGTTTAAAAAATTGCATTGAAAACATAAAGTGACACTCTTTGTGAAACAAAAATCAAGAGTCAAAATGATATTCTTTATGAAACAGAGGAAATATCAAGTAAAGTGGTCTCTTAATTAATTATGATGGCGCCGAATCGAATATGACATATCAACACTGTTACGTGGATTAGACAATAACGTATATATAAATCTATTCTATACATTACATAAATTTGATTATGTACGTGTATGATTTATGTTTAATCAAAATCTAATACCGTGACCCATTCGTATTGAAAATCTTATGACGTGGCATTACAGGCATCTTAATTCTTGGTTATATTAGTACTATAGTATATGCTTTCATGCCTTTTTGCCCCTCTCTAGAAGTAAACAAAAAGCTCAATTTAACATTACTCCAATGCCTTGGCACAAGCAATTATTTATGGCACGTGTAATCAAATACCTCGAGGCAACATTTTAATCTGTTTATTTGGACATAATTAAACTACTGTCGTAACTAGTTTATTTATGTGCGTCTTGAAATCACACACATATCAGAAACCTTCACTGTTTATAAAAGGAGGCGGTAAGAAATGAACCAAGAAGTTAAAAAAACATATTAAAAAAAATGAACCATTTCAGTTTTGCTTGGTCACCACTCAGATAGACGGTTAGACTTAAATAAACGTAGCGTAGAAACGATTGGAACAAGCGTTTCAAACTTGAGATCAAAGAGAAATCCAAGCGGTTAATAACTTACAAAACGCAGTAAGTTCATTTCTTATAAGTGAAAACTATAATTTCAATTATTAACTTACTGCATTTCTATAATAACTTATAAAATGCAAATGCAGTAAGTTCATTTCTATTAGAACGCTTAACTAAACTTTTTCATCTATTAAGTGAAAACTATAATTTCAATTTCAATTTTACATATATTTATTGTTCACTGAAATTACTAAAGTTTTAGCAATCATTGACAGTTTTAAACCATCATATTAGTACTATATTTTGCCGCATTGGTTTCTCTCTAACCATAAAACATTTCAAACGGAACTGCCTAAAACTCAACTACTAATCGGACCCTTAAATAGTAACTGTTCCTTTAATTGGAAAAAACAAAAAAAAGAGGACTCTAGCAAGTCTTTTAATAGACCCCGAAACCTACTACCATATATGTATGTATATTACTCCTTCTGTTTCACAAAGAGTGTCATTCTGACATTTTTCATACAAATTAAGAAAAACTTGTAAATCTCTTTTCTGCCCTTTATTAATACACCAAAACAGTTTCTCTCTCTAATTAATAGGTTAAAAGAGTGAGGATAAAACTGAGATTAGTTTTAAAAACTGCATTGAAAACATAAAGTGACACTCTTTGTGAAACAAAAATCAAGAGTCAAAATGACACTCTTTGTAAAACGGAGGGAGTAATTGTTTTCTTTTGGCCTTATCTGAGATATATATATATATATAGTTTACATCGATTGTGATATTTATTTTTGTTCAATGTTATTCCGATTTTTTAATTAATTTTGAACACAAAATAAGTTCTGATTTACAAGTTTTCAAATTAAGTTCAATGTTATTTCGAAATTTAGATTAGTTTTGAACATTAAATTATTTTGAACACTAAAGAAGTTATTCGAATGTTCAAAAAAAATTTAGTCTATGGAAATGTCAAAACAACATTTTGTGTAGATTCTATCCAAGTCTCGACATCGTACTGTATTTCTTTTTCTTCTTTTTTCATCTTACTTTATTTCTTAATTTTACCAATCAGATATAGAAGCTACGAGAAGAGAAATAGAAAGAATAGATGCTAAATTATATATATGACGTCATATTAACCCCAATTTTGTTTTGGAGGAATAAAAGTGGAAGATGCGCAATTCCTGTGTTGAGAGGTGACGCACATGCACGAGGGTCGGGCCATATTAGACGAGAAAGTAAAAAAGTAAAATTTCAACGAGTGGCATGCAATTATTTTCTATTCCCTTCTTTCAATATATATACGTAATAATTTTATTTATTTATTGTTAAAACACTATTATGAAACCATGTCGTTTCTATTTAATTTCACATGGAACACAAAACTGGTTCGCTAAAACGGTGAATCACAATAATATCTTTTTTGTTCCATGGACCCCATTCCATCTTCCCTCCTTCATTTATTATAACGAAAAATAATCATCAAATATATAATTTTTATTTTATTTTTCTAGTATTTTCCTTATAATATGAAAAAGCCAAAGGAAAAAAAAAAGATCGCGGAGGAATATTAATACAAGCCCACTTCACATCTATTTTTGTGCAACCCTCTTTTCTGAAGCTTCTCTCTAACAATGGAAACACAGATCAACATAGAGAAGAGTGCTTCTCAAGTAACCTATATCTCCTCCGCCATTTCCGCCATATCCTCCTCCTCCTCCTCTTCCTCCTCTGCCGCCGCCTCATTGTCCTCGCCTACAACATCTTCTTCTTCTTCATCGACAACTTCTAATTTCCCTGAGGAAAACAACACTAAAAGAAAAGCATCTCGAAGATCATCGCCAGGATCAATATTAGCCGTTCAACAAGATGACGATGACAACGTCGGAAAACGGAGGAAGATCAACGGCGGAGATAAGCACCCGACTTATAGAGGAGTAAGGATGAGGAGTTGGGGAAAATGGGTGTCGGAGATCAGAGAGCCGAGGAAGAAATCAAGAATCTGGCTCGGGACTTATCCAACGGCTGAGATGGCGGCTCGAGCTCATGATGTGGCGGCTTTAGCCATCAAAGGTACAGCGGCTTACCTCAATTTTCCTGAATTATCCGGCGAGCTTCCTCGTCCGGTCACCAATTCTCCTAAAGACATCCAAGCCGCTGCCACCTCCGCCGCCGTCAATTGGCGAGATTCCGCCACCGGTAGCCTCCGTGAGAAGAATTCCGACGTAGCTGAAATAGCCGAAGCCGAGCCGACTCGAGCCGTGATGGCTCAGTCGTTGTCAAGCAGTGTGGTGTTTTCTTCGGACACTACGGCTCAAGAGTCATCGGAAACTTCGTGTGCCTCGACGACTTCGTTTGCGGAAAAAGACAGCGACGAAGAGAAGCTGTTTGATTTGCCGGATTTGTTTACTGATGGGAATGAGATGATGATACGAAACGATGCGTTTTGTTATTACTCGTCCACGTGGCAGCTCTGTGGAGCCGATGCTGGGTTTCGGCTTGAAGAGCCGTTTTTCTGTCTCAATGACTAAATTACACTCCTCCAGCTCACTAACACCTAATTAATTTGGCCTCTTTTTTTTTTTCCAATTTCTCTATTTACGTTTGCTTTTTTTTCCTTCTTTTTCATCTTGAGTGTTAGTGATTTTTTTGTTGTAAAGAAACGGCTTCATTTTGATTTTTATTTATTTATAGCAAAATGGTGTTTGATGAATATTTGTGTAATATAAATGTGACGATAACTTTTTTAAAAGAAAACTTAATTTAAACTAAAGAACAAATTCCGTATCAAACTATCAACAATATAAGAAAAAAAAAACCAAATTGTTTGTTGACGATCATCATGATATTATTTTATTTCTCTATAATTTAACAATTTGGCGATACCTATTGAATTTAACTTACATGACAATTTATTGTTGTCAATTGTCATCTTCCATTTATAAATTAATAATCCGCACAAATTTTTGTTATTCTATTCATTTTTAAGATATCTCGTTTGAGAGTTATTTTTGTTTCCGAAAAACTCGTTTTTAATCTAATATGACGACTCTTCACAAACAATATCAAATTTATTCTTTCGTGAATAACTAGTAAATTTAATTTTAAGCAAATATAATATAATTAAAATTATATTAGATATGGACATATACCTTTACTATATTTAAATCCTTTCTTAATCTGTTAGAAAGTAATAAAATGATACTATTTGTTATAAAATGAAAAGAGTCATATTTTTTTGTAAAAAAAAGTGTATGAAAGTTAGCATTATCATTAATTAGTAACTTAGTAAAATATATCAGGTTGATCATTTTCTTGAAACCCTTTTTCTCTAGTTACGGCTACACATTCCATAAATCGATGAATAATTGAATTATTTCAAAAAGTGTGTATTTAATTTTTTATTTTTTTTGCTTTTTATATGTTATTGTCACTTGTTGACAAATAAAATTGTATTGTTCACTTATTACCAACAATTAACATGCATTTCAATTTCTAAAAGTTTCAATAGGGAGATCAATAATTATCGCAGTCACACGTAATCCACGTTCTTGGGTTAGTTTGTTAACAACCTTCCTTTCCAGATTCATTAAATATGTCATATTTAGTGTATGAGTTTTGATGAGATGATGATTATGAAGTTGATTGTGAAGGAGATAAACTTTTGATAACTTATTAAATTCTCTTAAAAACAAAATCAAATCTAGGTATTGGAAAATAACATGAGTCACATGGTGATGATGTCTTTAGATCTTTTATTTACATCTTTTACATTTTTGTTAATTTTTGTTTTTATTGTTTTACTTTTTTTTTTCAAGGTTTTATTGTTTTACTTTGTTTGTTTGTCCACTTCTTTAATATATGTCAAAAGTGAAAGGAAATAAACTGTAATAAGGTGATTGCTTTTGGCCAACACCTTACTTTGTTCACCACTTTGAAGCAAATGAAGACTGTTATTGATTCCCAAACATATAGGACCCTTAGATTTGAGAGTGACAAATAACTTTGTTATAGATTAAATATCTTTTTATTTAATAATACGTTTTTGTCATCATAACAGTTAATGGCAAAATAGGTGAAAAGTGAAAACCCACTACATGAAACGTTTTGCTCACACATAGTTAAATGAAAAAAAAGTCCGCATCAAACCGTTAAGACAATTGAGTCTCACATCTTTCAAAAAAATAGATTTTGTTCCCCGGTAAAAATCTTATTAACTATATATGCATAGTAGAGAAAATAATTTATAATCTATGAAGAAGTAAGATTTATTCGTCGTATATCACTCTATTCATTATTTTCCTTGACGGTAATGAATCTATTATTTTCATTGACAGTAATATAGAGCAAGTATACATACATGTATTGTATATACAATTTGGTGAGACTTAAGGATAGTTGGAAGACAGGTCATTAAATAAACATAGTGGGTGTACGAGTGAGCTCACTATCATTATCTCAATACATAGTAACAATTATTAAATGGTGGGTTAGTTTTCTATTTTCTCATGATTTTAAGGTTTGAATGTATGTAGACAATTACAACACATAGTATTTAAGTCTCAATTTGATAGCAGCCTATCGACCATTGTTCATATATATATATATACGTTAGGTGCGTACCTCCACAACTTCCTAATCTATCATATGTGTTTCTCTTGGAAATTTCTGATTGTTATAGGCTTTTATTAGATTTATGGAGTTATATTTGTCCGATCTGACATGTATTTATTTCGTCAACTTTAGCAGCTGATGTATAAATATTGAATCTACCACCGATTTAATTTATATGTAAAAATTATAACATAATTTTTTCAGTTGAAATGAAACCAATTTTAATTTATGATTAAATAACAAAACCATTAAAATTTAACAATATTATCGAATATAACTATATTTTAGCATTACCGAATAATAAGTAATGGTATACAAATTGTCAAATGGTGACAGGAAAGATTATATGAATGACGATATAGCATATTTCCTTATAAATAATTAATACACATGTCCCTGGATCGTTTGGACGATACTATGACTGACAAATTACAAGAAGGTGAAATTGCTGTTTGGCATCTTGTGGCATGCAAACCTAACTACGTACAGACAATTAATTAGTCCAATTTATGTTTTAAAACCTACGATTTTTAATATATTGTTTGCCACTATACTATGGTTCCATATTATTGGAAGGTACGACCATATATATAGAGATATGTATTTCTTTAATTTACAACTATTCTGTAAATCTAATAATATCATCAAATTAAAAAGAAAAACAGAACCCTATGTAGTATGTACGAAAGTGAGAGCAAACAGGGGGCGAAACTACATGGAATAAGGGAGGGGCACTTGCCCCCTATGATATTTTTAAATTTAGTGTAATTTCTATAAGATTATAATGATGCCCTTATTTATATATGATATTATGCTAATAGTTTTTATTTCTGTTCCGGATAAAAATAATTTATAAATCCGCCATTGAAAAATGATGTGAAATGTTTTTAATTAGTGCGACTGTGCGAGTCATCACGTGTACCTTTGTTAGAGCAATTAATCAGATTTATTGATTTATATCATATTTTTAATTAGATACACGATTAATGATGAGTACAAAATACACGGCTAATATCAATAGTTGTTAAAAAGAAGAGGACTGGTCGTATGTCCAGGATCAGCTTTTAATTCCCGTGGATGAATTAATTAAGTTTTGTAAATAGATCACAAACAAATGTATTACTATTATACTTATCGGATCATCGAGTCACAGAGTTAGCTCGGGTCAACCATGGATCAAATTTTTTATAATATATATAGTTTTGAAAATATAAATAAAACATTCATACCATGTTTCAAAAATAATATGATGTTTAATAATAATAATAAAATATTTAAATATTCTAAATTCAAATTTAATCAAAAGAAAGAGATTAATATAATAGAAAATCACTAACAACAAAAAAATAAACAAAAAAACGTTTTTAATAGCGGAACGCAGATTGATAACGGATTACATTAATTTTTTTTGATTTTATAAATGGCAGATTTGAACATTAAAACCAGACCGGAAAGATACCCAAATTCTGTGTTAACTGGTCCGATCGGATGGTCAGGATCATGCGTGAAAACATTGGTTTGGACTTTGGAGACACTATATTGAGTCGATACAATTGTATTTAATATCAAGCTAAATATTAATTTCTACTGTTTAATTATAAGATCTAATAACATTTGTTATATAAAAAAATAAAAAAATAAAGTTCCACCATTAAAAACATTATTGAAGAAAATGTAGTGCTTAGGGGAAAAGTCATTAGATACTTAAATTAGTGTGTGATTGCTTTCCTCTTTCGTCAATATTGTGCTTTAAAAAATAGCAGATGCAGGTTGACGCAGTCCCTCTCACCAATTTATGTAAGCTTATTTTCATTCTTTTCGGTTTAAGCTCATTTTCTTTTTTCTCTTACATTTTTACAATAGTATATATTATATATATTTTTAAAAATTCATATATTTTCCATGAGAATTATATTTTGGCTCTAATTGTTTTTTTTCCCCGGTTTTAAATCTGATGTATGGACCAAAAATCAAATATATTGAGCCGTATACTCATGAAAACATATTTCTACCTTTCATCATTTATGATTTTTCTTAATTATATCTATTTTGAAAACCCTTTAACAAAAAAAAAATTATATCTATTTATTAACTTTCATACGTATATATGAATTGAGAGACAGAACCAGAATGGAGCTAAAACATGTGATACTTTATCTTTAGGAATAAAGTGGCTACAAAAGAAAAAGCAAGCAATTAGAAAGACCAAACTGAAAGCAGTAGCAGAAGAATATTAATAACAAGAAGAAAATAATTAAGAGCATATGGTTCAAATAATTACCTATTTTATTTTCACATCTCAGCCATTTTTTTTAAGGAAGAAAAAGAGAAAAAGAGCATGCATGTGCGGCAATACCAATGATCATGTCTTGAGAAAAAAAGAAATTAAAAACCAAAATTTCTTTTTTGAAATATTAATTCAAATTTCCTATTAAAAACAATATATATAGAACGGACATACCTTTTTTTCGTTCCAAATTAAAATATGGTTCAAAATTTTCTTAAAAGTTAAAATTATCTACCAATGAACTTTTTCTAAAGAAGATTTCCTTGTTTCTAAAATGACACTCAATTTAAAATGTAAATGAGATCAATTAATATGCTTTGATTGTGCATTCCAAAGTTATATGTATAGCTCGACAATGAATGAAATGATTCAAGTCTTTCTTTTATATCTTGTATTTAGAAAATGCTCCTTGCACTTTTTATTATGGTTTTTTTAACAGTTCTTAGCATTGTTCACACACACTGCTCCATGTTATCACTTATCATTTAGCTTCAAAAGGTTGTGAATGGCTACCGCCTTTGAGAGTTTCCGTGCGGTCATATATAGATAGGTTTAATATCATTCGGTCCGAAACTTGATGAGGATGAACAAATCTATAAAACACATCCAAAAGAATATCATGTGATGAAACTGTAAAACTCGGTCCAAAGACAAGATAGTCCACCATAAAAAGGAAAGGATTTGTTACATATAATTAATAGTGCTTACCTCAGATCAGTGAACTTAGGTTTATACATCTGATCCAGAAACAACTTCAACTCCTCATGGGTGTTGTTCAAGTCACGAACCTGCATGACAGACATACTCAAGTTACTTGAAAGTAAAGAACATAACAACTACCTTACAAAAAAACAAACCTACCTCTTTACCGACCAAAAGCTACTATGTGATATTTAAGAGTTTAAATTGCTAATCCTTCTTTTGCGATATTTGTTCCAAATTATATATTTTCGACCAAATTAAGTTGACATTAAATGCAAACAAAAATAACAAATATCAACATAGTCAAAATATAAATGATGGGTAGAACATTGAAAAAAGGTAAATGTAATGTGCATCATATCGTAGCATTGAGGTCATCAGCTGAGAAGCATAATCAGCTGATCTCAAGTGCATTGCTAGACGCTCTTTTTTCTGTTCACAAATTAAGCTTGTTATTGTAACATCATGAGTTGTTTAAATGTATGTAAATAGCAATCCCGCACATAACACGGATAGTCACATTAAATGTATGCAAATAGCAATCCCGCACATAACACGGATAGTCAATTTCTTAATATCAATCGGTCTGTGTTGGTTTTCTGCTTGGTTTAAACTTTAAACCTTTATTTTGGGGATTAATATAAGGAAATATCAATGAACCCCTGAGAGATTAGTTTCATTGATATAATCGGAGCTATGCACTTTCTTTTGTTTGTTCAATGTGTTATTCTCACCATCTCAAGTTGATTCCCAAATTCCACTTAAGTTTTTTTTTTTTTACCAAGAACGAAGAAACAAAGTCTAATCCAAACACCATATACTATCTTACAAAACTATTGCTGAAGTTTTTGTACTCACTCAAAGAACCAAGAAGGTAATGAAAGAAGTGTATACTTTGTACACGTTTCGGGATGACTTGTTTCATCCGGCAGTTATACTGGAAGAAATCTATGAATCTATAACAATAGATCTAGATATGTCGCCGAGCAAAGCACTCTCTTACTAGAAAGAGAAAGCGCCATTCTGGGAAGTCAAGCTGGAAGACCTCATACATATGTTAGTATCGATTGATCTATTATTTTTTCCTAATTTTAAAACGATATCTTTTCAGGAGAAATAACTGGATAATCAGATGACGAAGAGTCAGCTCGAGTTGCTGAAAAAGCGCTTTGTTGCGGATAAAATTGTCGGAGCTCAAGTTTTTATACTCACTCAAAGAACCAAGAAGGCAATGATGGAAGTGTATACTTTGTGCACACCTCATGATGTTTCGAATATAATGCAAGAAATCTCTGAATCCATGATAAAGAATCTAGGTATGTCGCCGAGTAAAGCGCTCTCTTACTGGCAAAAGGAAGCGCCATTCTGGAAAACCAAGCTGAAATACCTCATTGGTACTAGTTGGTTTTCTTTTTGCTAAAAAACGATAATTTATATGTTAGTATCGCTTGATCTATTATTATATTTTCCCTAATTTCGAAACGATATCTTCTCAGGAGAAATAATTGAAGAATCGGATGATGAAGAGCATCAGCTCGAGTTCCTGAAAAGACGCTTTGTTTAGAGAGAGAGAGGACGCAATGATCCTTGTTGAAATCTAATGCATAATAAATTAAACACTGGATAAAACACAAACCCCAAACAAAAAGTAAAATAAATAGTTGTGAAAAAACAAACAAGCCCCAACAAAAGCTCCTTTTTTTAGAGAGGGGCAAGGCACAAGTAGAAACTGGAGTAGGGGACCAAATGCGTGAGCTCGTCAATGTTTGAGCTGAGTTGGTAAAAGCCGAATCCGGTGTCATTGCCTTCGAAGTAGACGAAATTCGGTTGGAGAGATACAAATGCTACAACTACAAACTAGGTTTTCACTCGGCTTGAAACGGGAACATGAATATCAAACATATGAAACCTATGATTGCGTACAATTAACTTGCATTTTTATTTTGTAGAAACAATAATCTTAGTTCAACATCCTCCAAGTCTTGACGTTCTTGCTTCTATCCTACTACCAGATAACGATAAAAGTCTCGTAAAAGTCTCGCCGGAAGGTGCCTCGAGCAAGTATTGAAGCCTGAAGACACATGACTGAATCAAATCAAGTGCGGTCCTGGGGATGTCAGAAAAAGGGGATCTCCGGTAAGGACACACGGGAGGGAAGTCGGAGCAAGTCTTGATCACAAAAGAATATGCCGAGAAACTAATTGGATTATAAATTATTTGAAAATTGCACGAATAACCAACGATTTTCAACATGTTTTTATTTTTTTAAATTGAGGATTTTACAACACTCCAGACAATAAGCATAAAGTCGTTGTTAACACACGTTTGAATAATACATCACATGAAGAAGACTCATCTAAAAACAATTGCAACCCACATTTAGGATTAATACCATGTTCCAAATTACCAAAACAAAAAGAAAACACTAGAAAGTGTAACGAGTATTACCTATTCTCTATCACATAGGCAAAATCCCAGTATGATCCTTCAAAATCTGATTTGCCATATCACATAATTCTTCATGAACTATTCCCAATAAAGATCTTAATAATTACAGAGAGATCTAATGTTTTTTTTTTTATCTATAATGAGAAACAAGTCCCTGTGGTTCACAGTTTCATACACCTACACTTAAAAGAGGACAATGTGGCTTAAAACCTTATCACCAAGTTCGAGGTAAGAGCTTCTGTTCTGTGATTTGGTGGGACCAAATATCAAAAAGCCAAAAAGAGTTGCTAACTGTTACTTTCTTTTAAGGTCGAGGAAGAAGAAGCCAGGGGAGAGAGTGCACAAGAAAATGCTGTGAATGGAGCCTTCAGTGCGGTCATATGTAGATTGGTTTAATATCATTAGGTCCGAAACTTGCTGAGCATGTTGGACACTTTCTTTGTCGAGTTCCTGTGAGCTTTTGCACACATGGGTTGCAAAACAAATGGTAGCATTTCGTGATCACGACCTAAGTTTATTAAGACAAATGCCAAAACCAATCAGCATGCACGCAGTTGACAAACAAAATCATGACTGAAATCTAAAGAATGGAGGAGTGAGTCTTTACCTCTTTTGGGCGATCATTGCAGGCCTTGCACTTCAAAATTTCTTTGAACTCACTGAGTTCTTGTCGGAGCTTTTGAATGGCTGATGATCCTTCTATGAGAGATCGAAGACGAGAAACTTTCTTTTTGACTATTTCCATTTCCTCCTCTGTCCTCCTCCTATTGTACCTAATATATGCAGAAGAGACTGGTAAGGTCATCACCGAACACTTGCCTGTGACTATAAAGGACGGAGAAGAGGGAGGGACTAAATGATTTACCTTTCGATTTCTAGTTCCAGTTCCAATGCCCCATAATCCACCCGACTTTGCTCAACTTTAGAATGTGACTCCTCCAGCCTTGACCTAGCTTGATCCAAGCCATTCCCAATGTCTGCTCGTTTCTTTTGCAGGTTTTCAAGAGTAACAGACTTCTGATATCTATCTTCGGCTAGTTTCTGAACCTGATCTATGCAGAACCTCAACTGCAAGAAAAGCACCTCAAAGTCAAAGTCACAATAAGGAATGGTTTACAATTTGAGTATACAGCCACACAGATATGGCATCAAAATATACCTGATCTTCAATTCTTGATGATTTCTTGGAGAGGAAACTGGCAGATGCACTGGCTTGCTGAATATCCTTATCCATGATATATTTATCGATAAGCAGAGCATCTTGCATCTGCCTCGAAGTTACGCTTTCCAAGAAAAGCTGAAACAACAATGGACAAGAAAAAAGACATTTCATAGTCAGATCCAAGAAACAAACCATCCTTCACAAGTCTTATTACACGATATTTTTGCAAAACATATACGGCCAGTTTATAACAATAATAATTGGTCCATGCTCATTAACAAAATCCATCAGTCTGTAACTAAGTTTAACACTAGCAGAAATACGTGTAAGTGTGAAGTTACTGAGATAACTCAGATAGAGGAACAAGAAGAGTTTGGACAAACACCTTGATGTTATAGTCATCCCTCTCTGTAACTTGAAGCAATAGCTGTTGGTTTTGTGGTACAATGTCCTCATACGCACTTCCAATTGTCTAAAAGAAGATAGTTACTGTAAATCGATACCCAACATCAAGGTTTTTAAAATATGTTCGAATCAAAGAAACAAGAAATTTCATAAGCAAACCTGTATTTCAGAAAGATATGTTCCATGTTCTTCATGCTTAGATTTCAAGATATCGGAATGCTTTGCGACATCCCTGAAACAGAAAAGACCCATCCCCGTAAAAAAACTGTCACAAAGAATTCTTATTGAGGAACAGTTGGTAGAAAGATGCTAATGACTATGCTATGCGTCTTCTAAATTGCAGAGGAATGCCCAAATACAGCATAAGAAGAGTTCTACTTATTCACCGTTTACAATCATCCATTTTCTGCCTTAAATCAGCAATCTCAGCTTCAGCAGCAGCCAACATCTGCTGGGAAACAGCCTCCGCTTCATTTGCTGCCTTAACACGCAATTCAAGATTATGTTCATCAAGAGAGGATTGTAAACTTTGAACATGAGCCCAAGCCCTGTACTCCTGCTCCTTGGCTTCAGCTATGTCCCTGCCATAGCACAATATCCAGAGCAATGCTTAAGGCAAGGCACCAAATAACGAGCGTTCAGCCAAGAAAAAGATGATGAACAAATTTCTAAAACATGCAAAGAAAATTTCATCTCATGAAACTGTAAAAGTTGATCACATATTAAAAGCTATAAAGGAAAATTTGGCAAAGTGAACATACGTTTCTTCAGCTACACAAGAAAAATAAACAACAAACTTTCAGCAAGATCGGACAGTTCGGTTCAAAGGCAATATTAATAACAGGGCTTGTTATACTATATATTCGTCCACATAGAAGGAAAGGTAAGGAAACTGTTCTCTAAGAATTTAAATCTTAGATATTGATCTATGGATATTGAGCTTACCTCGGGTCAGTGGACTCTCGTTTATACATGTCTAGAAACAACTTCAACTCCTCGTGACTGTTCTTCAAATCACAAACCTGCATGACAGACTCAAGTTACTTGAAAGCAAAGAACATAACAACTACTATGACATTTAACAGGATTTTAAAATGCTACTTTCGCAATACTTCCACGAAAATATATTTTTGAACAAGGTTGGCGTCGTGCAAATAACAATAATCAATATCAAAACCGTCAACATAGTACACCGGAAAAGGTAAATGATGTAATTCCTCATACCGTAGCATTCAGGCCACCTAGCTGAGAAGTATAATCAGCTGATCTCAAATGCAATGATTCACACTCTTTTGTCTGTTAAACGATTAGGCTTCGTAAGTAAGCAATACATAAATGTAACAGCATTCATTAATTACGATTATTTCCCACCTTCCTACATAGAACCCCAGAGAGGGACTGCACATCAGCCCGTAGAGAATGAATACCTCCAACAGTCTCTTTATAATTGTCTAATTGACTTCGCATGGAATTCATTTCCTCTGGGAACGAAGAAATTAATGCCTTCATATCTGCAAAGATTTCTTTCCTACCTGAAGTACAGATCACTTAATCAGACTCCAAAGTGAAACAGGGGTGGAAGAAAGATACAGAATTGGAAGTCAAAGTTATCCATATATCACCTCGCTCTTTTGATATATTTCCCAACCTAGTCTTGATTCGCTTTTTTGCATCCCATTGCTTTTGTATCTCCACATCTAAAGAAGCGATTCTAGAATCAGCAACAGCAGAAGACCTTCGAGAAACATCAACTAATTCACTTTTTAAATTCATCTCCCTTTCCCTCCAGCCTATACTATCTTTTTCAACCTGAAATTTTTGATTGGAGGAAAGTTTCACAACCGTATATACACCAGAAATTCCATAAAGATAAATACAAAATGAAAATCCCAATCTAGATATAACCTGCAGTTTCTCAAGTAAAGCCATATACTTGAAAACTGCTTCTTTGGATTTTTCCAGCTGGTCTTTTAATGAAAGGCAGGCTTGAGAAGATGAGATGCACCTCACAGACTTTGATTTGTTCTGTTAGAAAACTTTTTATCAGTTTTAGCAATAGAAAGAATCTACATTCCACAGGTTTTTTTACTTGTTCTGATAGAAATCTCTTGCAGATATAAAGTAAAACAGGTAGATACTCTAATTGGATCATAAACTGACCTGTAAACTACTCATTTTTTCCAGAATCTTTGTTCTCTCCTCATGAAGATCTTTTAGCTCTTGTAGCCTGCTTGAAGCTAAGCTCTACACAATCCAGGCAGGTTATCATACCAAAACTCCAAGCATTGCCAACGAAAACAAAAAAACCAGAAAAAAAAAAATACCGTTAACTCTCTCAGAACGGATTCCATCTCTTGCAGGTCCCTTTGTTTATCCCTGCCCTTATCGCCAGTAGCAAGCTTATTCCCAAGGCTCAACACTGGGAAAAACGCCCCTGCTGTTGCATCCCTTTCTGCTCTCAGTGCTGACAAGTCACCATTACATTGTTGAAGCTCCACAACCTCATTCTCTAGCTCCCCTTAAAATACACCAAGAAAAGTATAATGTCAGCTCATATAGCGAGCGGGCTTGTAAACTCGGACAATAGCTCAATACGAAAAACAAATCAACCTTATTTGACTCTCTTAACTGGCTGCAGTCTACTTCCGGATTTAATACATCATTAGATAAAAAAAGGTAACTATTTTCAGATTTTAAGGTGCTTAGTTTTCAGTTTTGGTATATGATCTAGATCCTATCCTGGCTGTTCAAATACTCATCAATCAAAAAAGGATAGGATTTCAGTAGCTTTCCATGTATTTATATTGACACTTTTCTACCCGGGCACACATGTGAATACAACTTTAGATTTGATGCATGGATACGACGTCCATGTAAAGACTACCATGATAAAGAGTGCATTTAACGGTCAATAATCAATGAGAAGAGACGAAGTAGCTACCTCTTATCCGTTTAAGGTCTGCTCTAACTTTAGCATCAGCATCGCGATGACTCTGCAATTCTCTCGAAAGTGATTTAAATTTCACAAGTACATCATCCAGAACCACTCTGAAACTTTTTATTTCTGATTCCAACTCATACAGTGATGGCTGACCGCAAAAATCTAGCAAGGAAAGCAATTCCACATAAGACCATGGTTAATGCTTAAAAACTGTAAAGAATGCGACGACAAAAGCTGACAATAGATTGCAGTGGAAGTAATACCTTTATCAAGGCCTGCTTTGAGAGCAGTGGAATATAATTCATCCTTCAGAAACCTCAAATCATGGGTCGTAGCTACCAGGTTATACAAAGTTTGCGTAAACTGTCTTGATGTATTTCCACTATTTTCTTCTTCCATCCCATTCGAGCAGATGTTGGAAGAAGAGCTCTCAGTGGCACCAGTTTCAAGTAGCCGGTTGATGAAATCGTCTTTGTGGGCCAGAGAAGACCCATCTGTGTAGCAATTTTAAGTTGTCATTTCAACAAATAATATTTCTAAACTAGATCCTAGCAGTAACAGAACGAAGAAGAGGCGGGCCAAGCTGTTCATACCCTCCTTGTCTACAAACCTATGAGCTCCACTGCTTGAATCACTCACACGAACGGAGCATGATTCCACTGCAGCTGTAAGCTGCTACAAAAGCACTAATCAGATCTTATAGAAAAAGAACCAGAATCACAGCTGGAATTTTGTAATCAGTTTTTCTACTTCTTAAAGTTGTTTCTTTTGGGCAAGAAGAAGGGGATTCAAGTTATGTTAGAAGCCAAAGCAAATCCAAAGTTACCTTTTCCCAAGACTTATGGACAGTCTTCAAACAGGAACCGTATGGTAGTTGGTTTTCCTTGATCAGAGAAAGCCTATCCTCAAGAATACAACACTCCACCTGCTGAGCCTCTAATTTTTGTGATAGCTTGAGATTTTGGAACTGAAGAACTGCAGTATCAAGCTGTAATACACGAAAACAAAATCCTTAAGAGACATAATCCCAAATGCCAAACCGGCAGCTGTAATAAGTTCAACGGAAATGGAAAATGCACAGAAAATTCTGAAACAACTTGGTCATATGATCGTTTCCAAATCAAGTTCTATGATACTAAGAGCTCGAAGTCCAACTAGCTTCATCGATTGGAATAGTTAGAAAATATAGCGTTACAAGAAAGAGAGAGATATGAAAGTGCATGCACAAGGGAGATGGTGAAAGAACCTTGTCCTCGGAGGATGGCCAAAAGAAGGGCTGTTTCTTAACGGCGGCTGCCGCTTCTGTGGGTGAGATGGAGCTAAAGTGACGCCTTTTACGGTCAGGCTCGCCCGTGCTCGCCATTCAAACACCCCCACAAAAACCCTAGGATCGCCAACAGGACAAAGCTTGTCTCACATCAGATTGAGTGGAGGAGACTCTCAACGAAAAACTCGAATACAAACCCAAACCAATCGAAACTTTCGCCCAATGAGAAAACCCTAAACGATCTATCACTACCAAGAACGTGATTGCTTCAACCGAGATAATTCAATAGCTCAGCTCCCCCCAGAATAAAAAAAATAAAACCCTAATCTCACCGGTCTTCCAATTCAATTAAACTCTAATCCTCTCTCAAGTCATCACACACGCAGACCTTGTCTGATCTTTGTGCGACTCTGATGCTACAAACGGTTAAGTCCCACCCAAAGCACTCAAAAGAAGAGAGAGAGAGAGAGAGAGAGATGAAGTAAAGTCGAGTACGATGGCGTAATTTTGTGAACATCTGAAGGGTAATTTGGGAAATAAATAACATACCGCTTCCAGAGAATCTCCAACGATCCGAGCCGTACGATCGGTTCGTTTGGGAAATTCGCTCAACAATCACAAAAAACTAAATAGTCAACTTATGTACAGTTCTCCAATATCAAAAAAGCCATTGTTGTCAATCATCAGTTTGAATCAAATCATCGTTATTACAAGACAAAATAACAAAGACGAAAATAGATACATTAATTTCAATTAATAGAAAGTGTCAAGACGAAAGTACAGAAGGATTTTAAAATAAAACAATTTGAAGTCTGAAGACGAAAATAGAAAGAACACAATCTAGTTTTTATATTAAGTGGCAGAAGAACGTTTATCAATCGTTCTTGGTCGCGAGTTTACGTTGCTTCTCTTCCTCAACTTGGACAAGCAATGTCAAGAGAGCTTCACAGACTTGAGCAGCATCAGCTTCCAAAGGAACCTCGTTCAAGGAAGAGTAAACCATCCATGCATGGTCCAGCTTACGCTTGGGTCTAACCACCACGGAACCAGGAACCTCCGCATCGCAGCAAGTCACGAGCCCGTCACTCTTTTCGCCGTATCTGACCTGAAGCAGCTGAGCGCAAGCAGCCATTGCAGCACCAAGTGGCATTACCACTGGGAGTTTTGCGGCTTGGTTTGTGAGAGGAAGTTCAGCGTGTGCCACGTGTGATAAAGTGGCTAGAACCGCCGGGCTTATGCTAGCTTCTGTGCGGAATGAAACCGTGAGGAGTTCCCGGGGAAGCGGATGATTTTTCAAGAACTCTTTTCTCCTCTCGTAGGTTAAATCTTCCAAAGCTTGAATATCACCCTTCACAAGGTTTTACAAGTAGAGCAATTAAATTAGAGAGACAAATATGCTTCTTTACCGAAAATAAAATTATCAAATCTAGCAAGTCTTTATATTTTATGTCAAGAAGAGACTTGTTGCAAACCTTTATGACTTTGGAGATCAGAATCTCCATAAGCTTTCTCAAATTGACATAATCACCAAGTTGTCCTTCACGGAGGATATCTGTAGCTATTGGGCTTCCACCATATGGACTCTGTGCCAATACCAACCCAGCGACCTTGTCTTTTAGTTCAGGCCAGTATAGAGATAAAGCAGCTGCTGCATCTATACCTCCTTTGCTATGCCCAAGGAGTAGAACCTTTTTATTAGATCCCCAACAGAGTTCCTCTATGTATTCCTTTATCTCTCTCGCATTTTTCTCAACCGAAGACTGATATATACACATTTTTCCGTATCTCAGTATGCTATACACCAAACGTAACTGTATTAAGTTGAGTGAGTTATGATTACCTCGCTGTGAATCTTAGCAATATGACAGGCCAAACCCATCTTTGAGAATTTCGTTTTCGTATCCACAAAATATAGAGGTCCATGATTGCTGAAAAGACCTGATTTTTTTTTTTTTTTTATATATAACAAAATTTATAAGTCCTACAACATATAGTAATGTACTATAAGTGGCTGGCAGGTAAGAATAAGAATTGCTACCTGGAACCAACAAGTACACCACTGTATTTGGAAGCCTGTGTACACCATGCCTGGAAATGGAAAACCGATCAAAGCAGCCATTTAGTAAAATCAGGATGTGGAACACCATACTACAAAGACCCAAGTACATAAAACATGCAGCTACAACCAATCCATACCCGATGTCTTCCAGAATTTTATTGAATCTATCAGTTCCATCTTCAACAGGAGGCATCTCCGGGTCGCGCTGTAACCATCCTATGTCATCTGCCGAGCCACGGACAGTCCTCCGTGCCCGTTCAATGAGCCTGATAAAAAAAAATTTAAACAGATCAATCACCCAAATGCTGAAAACATAACAAGTATCAGTAGTGTATAGAGATTACTGAAATGCTTCAGTTTTACATTTTCATAGTTTTAGCATTTTTCATTTCTCTTTGTATGGGGAAATTGTACCAGTCATACAAAGAATACATACCCTTGAAATATCGAAATTCCATTTAAACCTAACCGATTCGATGTCACTATTGCATTTGTTGCATGCGGCAGAGTCTCTGTAGATTCCTTTGATGGGCTGTTGGCTGTAGACGTAGATGCCTCCGAAGAAGTTGAGCACCTTTCACCAGGAGAAACGCATACACTTACTGGGGAATTCCCGTCAACTCCTGATGTTGATCGTATCAACTCATGGGGGTGGGAAATAGAATTACACGAATCCTTACCACCATATTCTACTGAAGAAAAACATTGGAAGAAGAGAGTCTAAGCGAAAGCCTGGATTATGTTATGGTGACGAGGTCGCTATATAGTGAAAGAAATAAGATCCTAAAGCTATAAAACATCTGCTAAGCCAATATTTTTCCATTATGAAAGCCTAGCAGATGAACGTGGAAATTGCACGCTGAGTACGACATCAACAGAGAGAAAGAAAGAGTACCTGAATAATCAGAAAAACAGCTCCCCAAGTAAGATGTTGCTTGGTTTATATAAGAAGCAGCTTCATTAAGAGCTGGCAAAGAATTAAAAAGTTGTGGTGCAGCCCCATTGTCCCCAGTTCCACCGGCCTGTACTCAAAAGAGAAATTAATGCTGTTATATACCTAGCTGAATCAATACATGGTTTAATTGTTTCTATTGATATAGAAAACATTATTTCCAAGAAATCGGCAAGTTGACTCCAAACAGAATCCCATTAAGGTAAGCACAAAGCCAAGTATATAACTAAAAAGATGAGAAAAGAATACTTACAACTAGAGGCGTGGTAGATTCTCCCTCTCTGGATTGACCAGCTTCTCCCATTCTGATCAATTTCTAACAACATAAACAGACACAGAATCAAACAAAAGCAACAGATGTATTTGCCAGACCAAATGTCTCTTTCCAAAATACAACTGAAATTCTTCCTCTATTCCTACCAATGAACATCAAGTAAAGGAGAATTACATAGACTAAACCTCTAATTGCCATCCCAAATGATAAAACGTAGAAATCGGCTTCCATGTTCCAACCGCAAATGTAATTTTTATAAATGGAGAACAACGAAAAGCAAACACCGACTTCAGTTGATTATTATCGAAGGTGTAACTCTTAACATAAAACTACCAAAAATAAATTAAACAAAAAAAAAACGTGAAAGATAGAAATCCAGCGGGAAGAGTCTCGATTCGGGATAAGAAAGCGGGCAGCGACGTTAGGAATTGAGAACGTGCAAGTGAAAAATAGAAGCTCAAGTTTTCTAACAACGCCAAACCCTAAATTCTTCATCGATAGCAGATAAACAACGAGGTTGATGACCGGATCCGAACTAGAAATCCAAAAATCGCCAGCAAGTTTGCGAAGAACCGATTCAGGAAGAAGAATCAACTAAAGTTTCAAAAATCAGAATTCAGGAAGCAAGAGAAAGGTACCTGGAGCTTTAGGAATGTTGGATCAAAACGAAACATACGCACGGCGAGCCAATGGTTCGGATCATTTCATAACCCGCGGGGAAAAGAAACCTGGCGAAAAAAAAGATAAAAAATTATAACCGCAGGCAGGCACAGAAAATTTGACGAGCGTGTAACGAGACGCGGTGCAGACGCAACACGTGTACTTGGGCTCCGAGATCAAGATGAAACGAGTCGACGAATATAAAGATTAGGTTCTGTATATAATATAATTACACAGTTATTTGGGCTGATATAATGGGCCACTACTGGGCCTATTATACGCCTTAAAACAACAGGAGAGAACGACATCGTATTATAATCTTGTACATTGTGTGTTAAGTAGCACACGAAGTGGAGATTTGAGTTCAGAGAGCATCAGGGAGATCGACGGTAGTAGTACCTGCAGGAAAGCAACAAAAAATGGCGGATTCGTGTTTGCTTTCGGATTTTTTTCCAATAGAGGAAGAATACGAAATAAATACAGAAGCTTACACGAATATTTTGACGGCAAAGATGGAGGAGTATTTGCGAAGAAGACGCTCAACAGTGTACCATTGAGATCGATCTGATCCATCTTGGTAACCAATACGTGGCATGTGGAGTGAAGCTTTTGAGGAGAGGACATTGCCAGAATGAAAAATAAAAAGAAACGTTAAGCTCTTTGGGAACAGTTTCTGGAAGAAAGACATGAAAGAGCTGAAGAAAGCTAATGAAGTTTTTACTTTTTATACCTGATTTCTGAGAAGCAGAGAATGAGGCTTTGGCCAAGCAACGTTCAAGGTCTGGAATTGAAATGCTACTACGAGGAACTTTACGCCTCGGGTTGTAAGATTGTGTAACTGCAAGTGCCACCCAAAGAGGTTCACTTTCTTCTGCGTTTTGTTGGTCATCATTGTCTGCACAACAGGGAACAAAAAAATGAGCAAAGATGAGAAACTCGGTGAAGTTATTAGAAAACCCGAAAGAAAAATAGAAGAAAAAAAGTTGCAGACCATCAATTTTTATGAGATGCAGATCTCCAAGATGAAGGTCTTTAAATTCAGATGCTCGGTGATACGCATCGGGTACAGTGTCAGAAAGTTTTGACAGAGCATCAAACATTCCTCCACGTCCCCAGTTTCCAGAGTCATCAACACAGCTGCCATAAGTCAATATATTTGGAAGTTTCAGAGCTAATTGAGGTTTTGGATTTTAAGTAGAACAATTAAGATTAAGTTTACCTGAATATGATTGCTGGCTCATGAGAGACAGTTGATGGATGCGTACAGTCTCCATAAACGAAGTGAACAGATCCCGCATCTGAACTAGAGTCAACGTCATCGGGGAAAACTGGCTCTTCCACAGACAAAGACTGGTAACCGTGTGCTTCCCAAGTAGCTAACTTCTTCTCTTCTGCCTTTTTCCTGGCAGCCTCAACTCTCAAATGTCGGTCCTCAGATACGTTCTTTCTATTTCCCAACTCCATAATTTTGTCATCCTTGCTTGATCGCGATGCTTCCTTCAATTTCTCAACCCATGAAAGGTAAGAAGCCTCGTCAAGCTCGGAATTTACACTTGCAGATGATGAGTTTCCTCCCAGAGTGTCACTCGAATTGATTTCAAACTTTCTTGCTTCCTTATCCGGTTCAATGTTTTGACGAATCGCAACAACTTTCTCAGCAAGAGAACTGATTTCTACCATTTTCAGGTTATCAGATTCTTCATCGTGAATCTCCCCAGGATCAAACCTTTGTAAACCAAACACTAGAGACCGCAAGTCACCACGATCTTCTTCTTTCTCTTCCATAGCATCTCCCACAACATTATGACTAAGCTGCAACTTCCTCTCTGCCCTCCTCAAAATAACCTGAATAGGCACGCATTTAGGTTTTGACAAATACATTTTGATGACTTTGTGATTGGAAACACTACGACAGACCTCTTCCACAGTATGTTCAGTCACGAGGTTTATAGACAGCACATGACTAATTTGTCCAATCCGATGAGCTCGTTGCAAAGCTTGTTTATCCACCTGCGGGTTCCAATCTTGTTCATAAAATATAACCTGCATATTTAAAAACACTCGAATAAGCACTAGAAACAAATCATACAGTACTTATCTTTCTCTGTCATATATTCCATTTCCGCAAGATGTAATAAGGAAAAAATAAAGCCAGAAATAACGAACAGTGTCAGCAGCAACAAGATTTAAACCGACTCCCCCTGCTCTTGTTGAGATCATGAAAACAAAGGCATTGCTTGCATCAGCTTCAGAATCCAATCCTCTTTCTCTTTTCGTGCTGAAACTTTTTATGGCAGCAAAACGTTCTTCCGCCCGGACAGATCCATCAAGACGCTCATAAGAATATCTACGAAGCTCCATAAAATCCTGTACTTGGTATAAGCTACATGTTAGTGTGATCAATGCTGCACAGACGTTACAGAAAATAAAACAGCACTATGACGAAACCTGCAAAATGTCAAGTGTAGAGGTCATTTGGGAAAAGAGGAGGACACGATGTCCAATATCATGGAGCCTCTTGAGCAGTTGATCCAAAACTAAAAGCTTACCACTCGCCTGTCAGAGCGCAATTGTTAGTGAGCATAACTTTTCTTCAATGAAAGCATACAGCGAGGATTGTTTGGATAGTTAGTAAACATTTGGAATACCTGAACAAGGTGTTCGCCCTCTTCAAAAGGTTCCGGTTCAATACCCGGAAATAAGTAAGGGTGGCTACATGCTTTTCTAAGCTGTATCACCTGCTCAAGGAAACAGATGGAGAAATAAATTAAAATTGCATTTTATGGAATAAATTGAGTCGCTTGATAATAAACATGAGAAACTAACTCACAATATTTTGCAAAGACGTATGATTGGATGCTCCAGAAGACAGTGCGAGATGCCCTGGAAGCTCTTTTCTCAATATTGAGGTATATATCTTCTTTTGAAGACTGACGAGCGGAACCATTCTATCATGAAAAAAAAAAGACAGAACAATAAGATATAAATAGAGAAACCACAAATACTTTTACTGGAAAGGATAAGCCATACAAAGTACAAGACTTTACACAGTTAGCTCCGTGAGAGGTGGCAGCACCAAATTCCCAGACTCGATTAGCAAAGATTTTGTACGCCGTAGCATAAAGGCACCTAAGATAAACTTCAAACTCTTATATGTTTCCTTGACATTTGATGCATCAAGACCTGTTTTGACAACAGAGGGAATGCATATGTTAGTTGATCCCTTTTACATCTTCTGAATGAATTATCAACACAAAATTATTAGAGAGCGCAGAGCACTATATGGCTAGAGCAAGCGAACCTGATAAAAACTCCCCAGTCTCTTTGAATGCGAAAAGGAACTGGTCTAGTGTACCAAAAACTAGCGGCATGCAAAAATGCATGAGAGCCCAAAGTTCGGTAAGATTGTTCTGAATAGGTGTACCAGTAATCAAGAGACGCCGTGGAATGAGAAATTGTTCAAGTAAGACATTGTACAGAACCTGTGACAAAACCAACTTTTTTCTTAGATAAGTTCACAGGATCAAAATGTTCCTATAGCCAGGTTGCGTACAACCAAAGTACTAAATAAATCCATATAAATGGCTAACACATCAAAGAGATGAGTGAAGTGAGTGGAAGTTAATTTTGAATTCCTATAGTATCTAGCAACCAATGATCTATCATTCAGTTCACAACTCAATGGATTTTTCTAGTGAGGCATAAGTGGAACCATACACTGTTGGGGTTCTTGAGTCTTTGAGCTTCATCAATTACAGCATACTGCCACGGAATTTGAGAAAGAAAGTCCTGATCCACCAATGCTATATCATATGTTGTCAACAACACGTCAAAGGGTAACAAAGATCCCTGAAAAAAAATAAAGAACGATATAACACACAGACGGCTAAACCCAAGTTCTTGAGAATCTTAGAGCTCAGTTAAAACTCACCTTGGAGCTCTTGCTAACATGATCATACATCGACTTACGCAACGTCCGACGGCAATCCTTATCACCAACATATCTAAGAACTTCAAGTTTTGGAGTGAACCTATGTATCTCAGACACCCAACCATCCGTTACGCTTAAGGGACACAACACCACTGCCAAATTAAGCCGTAGAACATCACAATTTGTCTTGCTGAACACATTAATCAGAGGAAGTAAGAAGCAGATGTGATTGACTCACGAAATGGCCCTCGCAATCCTTGATGAAACTTCAAATAACTCAGGAAAGAAATCGCCTGGAGAGTCTTTCCCAATCCCATCTGCCCAATCCTTGGATTAGAATAAACATAAATTCAATCACCAAAGAGACGAATACAGCATTTCTCAAATACGCATGGCAGTACCTCGTCTCCTGCAATTAGAATCAAACATACATGAAATCAGAAGAATAATAATTTTGATCGAATCCTAAACTTACACGAAGAAGCATTCTAAAACGGAATCGAAGACCTACCGAGAACGGCATTGACGCCGAGTAGATATTTCCGTATAAGCCAAGAGACTCCTTCGACTTGGTGAGGCTTTAGAGTCGCCGTGACCCCGAATTCTCTGCAATCCGGAGGCGCGTCGCTTGCTTTCGAATCCTCCGCGAGTATGATTTTGGCCGCCGCTTCGAGTCGCCGTTCGTACTCCATCGTCGACTACGGGAAAGGACTTTTGGCGGTGAAGTCTCTCGAGACATTTTTCATTGAAACCCGGTTTGCCGCTTGGACTTGGAGGCACTGAGGCAGAGGACCGGTTATGGAAAACCGGAAATACCAAGAGGCTGAATAAGAAACCTCAACACTACGACGTCGTTTCTATTGAGTGGACTTTAAATTTGGACCCTACGGAAGAATGACGTAAAAATATGGTTCTGAAGTTGGTCTTCGTTGATTGGACTTTAAATTTATCACATACATTTGGTAATTGTAGCACAATTTGATTATAGATTTGACTCGATAATTTGTCAAAGCAGATTTTCCGAGACATAGTTGGGCCGGATGTTGTCTGGTAAACACATCATTTCGGTGCTATCACATTGGGAGAAATTTATACCAGAGAAAAATACTCTCATATGGGGAAATACTAAGATAATTCTATGAAAGTCCATTTGTGGAAATAATCACAAAGCTTCCAAAATACAGAGACAAGTGGTGTGAGTGTGTGACGTCAGCAGATCCGGCATCGACGGCTCAAATATTGACGAGAGCAGACACAAGGGACCCAGGTCAATCACCTTTAACTCCATATATGGTCAAATATTAAACAATTTAATCAAACCTATAATCATAATAACTCTCTTTAATTTAAATATTTTTGGTACCACTAATCTCCCACCACATTACTCCTCCATCCACTCTCAACTGCTCAAGTGCCTTATGGTACGACGGATCTATCTTCTATGTTTTAAGTTTCAACGCATATCACACACTCTGATCACACATCCATTTTATTGCCGTATACCATAAGTAAAATTTGCTGCACTTATTCAAATTTCTATTAATATTTATGTACGTGATTTAAAATGTATTTGTGTTTAGAGAGACAACACATGAGAATATGATTCGACTGGTCATGTAATTACGTGTTCCAACGAAAGACTTGAATCACAGTTTCTGAAATCATTTCTAAACCTTCGTTTGTATTGTTCTTCGGTCATTATCTCATCGTCTGATCGGACCGAAACTGGCTTCGCATGTATCTAAGAACTATCACTTTTGGTTTTGGATATAATACAATTGGAGAAACTGATTTTTTATCAATTATATTTCACTTTTGTTAAGATTTGGATTCTGATTCCAACTCTCAAGAAGACGCATTAAGTATGACAAAGATAAACTAAACGGTACAAAATCGGTAGTGGTCTATTTTCAGCGTGAAAATAATACGTCAATTTCTTCTGATGCCGATTTCATTGAAATACAAAAAAAAAAAAAAATGAGAATTATCATTTTTTATTTGTTTTCTGTTTCACGCACTACAGCGAAAAAAACGATGACTATACTCGAAATATTTTTGGTGATTCATTGTGTCGTCCAGACGTTGGAAAACTATTGTATCGCATCACAGCCTTTCAATATGCTTCTTTTGTATCCATCACCAAACAATTACCAACTCCACGTAATTATCAAGTCCTTGCTATACTTAACCAGCTGATTTCATAATACTAAAAATGAAAACATGTAATTGATACCATGGCGCAAAATGGCATATATACTTATAATTTATAAAATATGGGCGCCCTATGGTTGACATGGTGTATTGAAGATCATTGTTCCGAAGACTTGTCTCGAAATGTTCTCCAAGCTGAAGACATATGAATGAGGGTTCTATGATTTTAACGTTGAAACCCGGAACCATAATGAGTTTCTTTATTAATTTAATAAGGTTTCACTCTCAAACGTATTTTATTATAATCGAAAGTGGGTCGATTTGAAGCTTCGTTGAAACAAATATTAGTTGATTTAGCCAATGAGATTAACGCACAAAATAAATCAATATGTTAGTGGAGATTTTATACAAGTATTGATTATTATTACTTTTCAAATAACAAAATATCTCTTATTAGTTTATTAATTAATTAGTACAACATAAGATGTCCAAATCTATCATTAGGATCAAGTTGTGGAGTGTCGGTGATCACTTCTCGGTTCTTGTTGTCTGCTTCACTCTTCTATATCGTCAGAACACGTATTTCTCATAATCAATGATTTAATATTAGCAATAATTCTGTAAGTTTCATGAGCAACAAGCCAACAACTAAACCGATTTCTATTAATTAACGGTACATGTGTCGTGTGACGTAATAATATTCACTTCCAAGTTCTAATCACACTCTGATATAATTTTAAATTGTATTATCAAAACGAAAAAAAAGCAATGGCTTAGTATTATGTCTGCCATTTCCGAATTTTATTCATGTCTTAATTTGTTCATGTCCTCCACGAAATCACCCAACATTTTCTACCCCACCATAGTAGCTGAACATGCACACAGCCACGTATCCATTTTATTCTCTGTATACAATTTTTTTTTTGAAGGGGAGGGAGTTATAAACACTATATATAACATATGATTTGCGTGTATGAAAGAAAACTATAAACTATAATTTTCATATTACAGAAAAATGATGACCAAAATGTCTTTCCCTCTCCCGCAGAAAATATTTCTTCCACCGCCAAATTCTCCACCGATTCATCATCACCAAGCTCCGCCACCGCTTGCACCGCCACAGCCGCCATATCAATATCTATCCCAGAAACCGGTTTAGGACGTACGGGGACCATCACCGATGAGTCCACGTCATCAGCCTTTCGTGACTACCAATCTTTATTTGTCTCGCAACGTTCTGAGACAGTCGAACCGGTCGTAATTAAAGCAATCGAAGGCTCAATACCGGTTAATTTCCCTTCCGGTACATATTACTTAGCCGGTCCAGGACTTTTTTCGGATGACCATGGGTCAACGGTCCATCCGCTTGACGGTCACGGTTATCTCCGTGCGTTTCGCATCGACGGTAACAAACTGAAAGCAACGTTCACGGCGAAATACGTCAAGACGGAAGCTAAAGAAGAAGAGCACGATCCAGTGACTGACACGTGGCGGTTTACTCACAGAGGACCTTTCTCGGTGTTAAAAGGTGGGAAAAAATTTGGAAACACGAAAGTGATGAAAAACGTGGCAAATACTAGCGTTTTGAAATGGGCTGGGCGGTTGCTTTGTTTATGGGAAGGTGGTGAGCCGTACGAGGTTGAATCTGGATCGTTGGATACCGTCGGGAGATTTAACGTCGCGACCAGCGGCTGTGATGATGATGATTCTTCCGACAGAGATTTTGCTGGTCATGATATATGGGACACAGCCGCAGATTTGTTGAAACCCATACTTCAAGGTAATGTTTTACTCCATGTTAAAGTAGTTCAAAAAAAAATTGTTTTATGTTAAAGTAAAGTTTATTAAATTAAAGTATGTAGTCCATTATTCAGACAGCGGTCGTAAAACTAATTAAATTTATTTATATTTATGTTCAGGTGTATTTAAGATGCCACCGAAACGGTTCTTGTCACATTACAAAATCGACGATCGAAGAAATAGACTTTTAACGGTGACTTGCAACGCCGAAGATATGCTTTTACCTCGTAGCAACTTCACATTTTGTGGTAAAATAATCTGTAAATTTATTAAAAAAATTATGCAATTTTTTTTTTATTATTATTGTAATGGAAAATGATTATTTACAGAGTATGATTCGGAATTCAAGTTGATACAAACGAGAGAATTCAAGATCGACGATCATATGATGATCCATGACTGGGCCTTCACAGATACTCACTACATACTCTTTGCAAACAGAGTCAAGCTTAATCCAATTGGTAATAAACTAATCTACTTCTGTTACAAACTTACTAGTCATTTACACGAAGAATATATATACATGCGTTGCAAGGAATCTGATATATGGAAATATATATTCTCAGGTTCCATGGCGGCGATGTGTGGGATGTCACCGATGGTATCAGCGTTATCGTTGAACCCAAGCAACGAGAGTTCCCCGATTTATCTTCTCCCAAGATTTTCCGAGAAATCTATGGGAGGTAGAGACTGGAGAGTACCTGTCCAAGTGTCTTCTCAGTTATGGCTAATTCACTCCGGAAACGCTTATGAGACTAGAGAGGATAACGGCGATTTAAAGATTCAGATACAAGCTTCCGCTTGCTCATATCGTTGGTTTGATTTTCAGAAAATGTTTGGTAAGTTACCAAATATAGGCATTCACTAGTTCAAGATATCAGACGATTTTGAAATAACTTCTTACTCACGTTAGGTTTTTGAAGTGTTCAAAAGAAATAGCTACCGAACATTCTTTTTTCTCTTCTTTTTGACAGGATACGATTGGCAAAGCAGCAAGCTGGATCCTTCTGTGATGAATCGAAACCGCGGCGACAACAAAGTACTCCCTCATCTAGTTAAGGTAATAAGTTTACACGACCTGGTTTTCGCCTCAAGAATTGTTGTTCATAGTGAAACGTCTCAAAATTCCGTGAGCGATTTTTAATATTTTCAAACCAAAAACCTAGTGGATAGATGAACTAAAAAAGTAAATAACGTAGGTGTCTATGACCTTGGACGCAATCGGAAACTGCAAGAGCTGTGACGTAGAGCCTTTAAACGGCTGGAACAAGCCGTCAGATTTTCCGATTATAAACTCATCCTGGTCCGGAGAGAAGAACAAATACATGTACTGTGCAGCCTCTTCAGGAACTCGACGTGAACTTCCTCATTTCCCGTTCGACATGGTCGTTAAGTTCGACTTAGACTCGAATACTGTCCGTACTTGGTCTACCGGAGCCAGGAGATTCGTTGGTGAGCCCATGTTTGTCCCTATAAGCCCCAACGAAGGAGAAGAAGACGATGGTTACATTATCGTCGTCGAGGTACGGTACCTATACGTATATACTTCGCTTTAGTTTTTATAAGATGCATTTGTATTTGATAAAAACTTGTTATCTACTATTTTTTACAGTATGCGGTTTCGGTGGAGAGATGTTACCTTGTGATATTGGATGCTAAGAAGATCGGTGAATCCGATGCGGTCGTGACGAGATTAGCGGTTCCGAGGAATTTGACGTTTCCAATGGGTTTTCACGGTTTATGGGCTAGCGATTAATGATTCATTTGAAATTTACTAGTAAAAATTTGCAATTTTTATGATCCTTTTCTGTTAGGAATTTTGTAAAAAAAAAAAAAATATTGTTGAAATTGTTCCGAGAAAAAGCTACAGCTATTAGACTTTAGTGTAAATTAAAAAAAGTGTAATCAAAGTGTATGTATATAGTGCAAACTGCAAAGATTAATTAATCACACAGTTCACATGTGTTATACCATGCATGTGCTTACATGGACCTTTTGTAAACGAGTAAATGGATTCGTCGTTTTGTACACGTCATCGTATTTTATTGGGCTGGGCCGAGAGATTCCCCAAACGAAATCTGCTGATTCTGTTAAAGCTTTTACAAAATTCCTCTCATTTGACCATAATCCGGTTGCGTTGACCCTACGCTCCAACAATACTAACCATAAAGCCTCTCTGTGCGAAAGAGGGTTTCTGCAAAACCCCTTAATTTTTCAAACGCCGGCGAAGAAGAGCGAAGCAAGTGAGAGAGAAGAGGGAAAATCGAAGGGTAAGAGAAATTCGCAATGTCGGGGTTTCCGCCGTTTGGTCAATCCAATACCAGTGGAGGATTCGCGTTCGGATCTTCCTCCGCTACTGGTTCCTCTTCTACTTCATCTACCGCATCCCCTCTAGCTTTCTCCTTCAACCCATCTTCAAACCCTAGCTCCGCCGGAGCTCCCGGATTTGGATTCGGATCCACCGTATCGGCTCCTGCTTCGTCCGCAACTCCATCATTTGGGTTCGGAAACCCCGCATCCACCGGTTTCGGGTTCGGATCCTCTGCTGCTCCCTCTCCATCATTTGGTGGATTTGGAACAGCCGCGTCTTCATCCGGCTCTGCTCCCTCACTATTTGGATCATCTACCAATGCTTCCGCGGCTGCTCCTGGCTCTTCTCCTTTCGGATTCGTGACTTCATCGGCCTCTCAGCCTGGTACTTTTTCTTCTGCGACTGTTTCAGCACCATCTCCGTTCGGAACCTCTTCCTCCTCCTCCTCCTCAACCCCATCTTCATCGCTATTCGGAGCGCCAGCCAGTGGTTCAACACCCCTCTTTGGATCTTCCCCATCCTTATTCGCCGCTCCCTCATCTGCCGCCGGCTCTAATTCCCCTCTCTTCGGGACATCCTCATCGGCCGCTGGTCCAACTGCTCCCCTTTTCGGCGCGCCCTCGTCAGGCACCGGCTCTACACCTTCCCTTTTTGGCGCGCCCTCGTCAGGCACCGGCTCTACACCTTCCATATTTGGCGCGCCCTCGTCAGGCACGGGCTCCTCACCGTCCATATTTGGCGCGTCCTCATCAGCCTCTGGCTCCTCACCGTCCATCTTTAGCGCGTCCTCATCAGCCTCTGGCTCCTCACCGTCCCTCTTTGGAGCCACCGGTTCGTCAGCGTCCCTCTTCGGAGCCACCGGTTCGTCACCGTCCATCTTCGGATCGTCTTCGTCAACTGGTTCAACACCGTCTCTCTTTGCGTCGTCCTCGTCAGGCGCAGCAGCTTCTTCACCATCCCCGTTTGGAGTATCCACCATCACTTCCTCTACTACAACGAATCCCACGCCTGCCTCGGCTTCTCCTTTCTCCGCTTCTACGGGATTCTCTTTCATGAAAAGCACAGGAAGTTCGACCCCTACTATCTCTGCTTCTGCTCCTTCACAAACGGTTTCATCTTCCTCCTCGTCTTCTTCTTCATTCTCATTTGGTACACCCGCAAGTTCAGGCTTTCAATCTTCTATGGGGTTTAATCTTTCAACCGCAAGCTCCGCCCCTGCGTCTAGCACATCCCCAGCAGTGTTTTCTATTGCAACCACCACCACTACTTCTTCTTCGACTCCCGCTGCCACTAGTGCACCATCTTCTTCAGCTGCAGCTTCTACAACGGCTTTCCCTTCTTTTGGTGTGGGTTCATCTGCAGCCAACAGCACTCCGGCTACTTCTGCTGCTACAGGATTTGGTTTTAATAGCTCGACTTCTGCCGCTGCAACTACTAGCTCTTTTACTGGTTTTGCTGTACCCCAGACATCAACACCTGCGTCATCTTCACAACCAAAAACTACTAGCGCTGCTCTCTCATTCAGTAAGCTGTTCATTATCTTTGTCTCAGGATTTGTTTGTGACTTTGCCTATCCCATTTGCTTCAGTGAATAGGAAGAATAAGTATTTTGGAAGTCGTTGATTAGGATTAGAGAAGCGATAGATGTACTTTCTCCACCTTAATCTATATACTCGTTATTATGCTATGGTTTGACTTCTGCATTGGCGAATTGTTTTACGGATCACAAGCTATGCTTTTCTCTGAATGAAGTATTGTTGTTCAGGTATTCCATCTTCTACATCTACGGCTGCTCCAGCTACCAGTTCTGCTATTACAACACAGACATCTCTTGTTGTGGCTTCGAGTAGTGGGTAAGCTCATTTTAGCTGTTTTCCCAAGATATATATAAATATACTCTCTTTTTGTTTCCTGGTCTCGGGTTGTTTCTACCGTATTTCACTTCAGACCATTTATGTTTCTACTCTTCTCATTTATTGACCCAACGTATTATGACTTATACAGTTATACGTGCTACTACCTTCACGTTTATATTTTTGTAGCTGATGTGTCCGTGTTATGTGTTTCTTGTTTGTAATAGGACAAGCACAACTGTTGCAGCTCCAACGGCTGGTGCTCCCAAGTTGCCATCTGAAATAACTGGCAAAACTGTTGAGGAGGTAGATATTTGCCCTCTTATGATTTTATCTTTTTTGCCGTGATATATTTATATAATACTCAAATGTTTTTCTTTGGCGTTTGAAGATTATCAAGGAGTGGAATACTGAGTTACAAGAGCGTACAGGGAGATTCCGGAAACAGGCAAATGCAATTGCAGACTGGGATAAGCGCATCTTGCAGAACCGTGATGTTCTTTTGAGGCTTGAGGTGGAATTACTTTGTTCTATCATGGAGTCTCTCTTAGAATCTCTTCTTTTTGAATCTTCAAAGACATTGTTCTCACCACACGTCTGATATTGTATGTTAAGCTACCTATAGTTAGCTCATTCTTTTTGTGTCCTTGCTCAACAATCAGATTGAAGTTGCAAAAGTGGTTGAAACGCAATCTAGTTTGGAACGACAGTTGGAATTAATCGAGACTCATCAACAAGAGGTATGCAGGAAAACTATAATCATCTTATGTGAATCTGTAAATGAGGAGTCCGGTTGATAATAGTTTTTACAGTCAGGCGTGAATCATTTGTGCTTCATTCTAATTCTGCCTGACTGCATATATGTTTGATTCGAAAATGGGTAAGTCAATGCGGAAGTCACTGTGTTAATCATCTGGAAATTCTGTACTTCTGTTTAAGGTTGACAAGGCTTTGCAAAGCATGGAGGAAGAAGCTGAGCGTATATATAATGACGAGCGGAAATCACTTCTTGACGATGAAGCAGCATCAACAAGAGATGCAATGTGAGTAACTCTCAAGTCTTTCCTTCAACCATAACCTTTCTGCAGTCATATTATTCTAAATGTTGTGAAGATAATCATCATATTCATTGCCATGCCTATGGTTTTCATTCATTATTCATCAAACGGTTCATTATTCATTAAACGGACCTTGCATCCTAGCCTGATCTATGAGCTTTACAAGATAGATTTGTTTTAATTTCAGGTACGAACAGTCTGAGCTTGTAGAAAGAGAATTGGAGCATATGACTGAACAAATCAGATCGATAATACAATCCGTAAATGCAAACCAGGTAGGCGATAACTTAATCATATACTTACTATTGTAACTTTAACTTGTCCTGTGAATATCACAACAATAAACCTTGTGTGTGAAATAGGGTGGAGAACTTGAAGCAGTTGATGGGATGAGTCCACTGGATGTAGTTGTCAGGATCTTGAACAATCAACTCAGTTCCTTAATGTGGATTGATGAGAAAGTAAGTTTTGTAACTACTTTTTTTTTTCCTTCTTAATAATGAATTGTCTTCTACGCTTTGTTTCCACTAACTACAGTTGTGTAACTTAATCATTGAACAGGCAGAGGAATTCTCTTCTCGGATTCAAAAGATCGCATCTCAAGGCTCTGGTGCAGACCGTGAATTGATGGCTCCGAAGCACTGGATGTTGTGATAGTTCCTGAATAATTTTTCTTGAATAATCTTCTGTAGTTTTGTGCAAGAGATGTCTGATTTTACACCTTAAAAGATTTGTATCATTTGGATATTTTGATAATCGGTCGTGATTTGTTGTTATCCACTTTCATGAAGATTGAAGCTTAATTACTTTTTCATTAAATCAATGTACACCGACTTAAGTGGTTAAAACGACGACGTGGCGTCCATTTTTTAAGATTTTCCCTTGGTTTTTTTTTTTCCTTTCATCAAATCAAAGACTTTCTCACATGGATTAGACGAGTCACGACGACTCACGCGTTTCGAAACAAAGCGTTGCAAGAGAAAATTCCAGTTCTTCGCGTGGGACGATTCTCTGCAATTAGATTTGCATTTGTCAAATCGTCAGAGACTATCATACCTTTCTTCGCTCTCACTCTTGGCCGGTTTCGATGGCGGAGGGAAACGCCGCTTCGCGTTACGTGAAATTGAGGAAAGAGCAGGCTCCTGTCGAGGACATCACGCCCGGCGAGCTCAACCAGCCGATAGATGTTCCTCAGGTAGATTCTCTCTCTGCATTTATCTAGAGATCTCCGATCTCGGCCCTTCGGTTATTCCTTCAGATCTGTCTCCTAATCGGAAATAATTTTCGATTTTTATGGTTTTGATAATAGAGCTGTCCTTGATTCCGATTATTCGTTTGTGTCGATCTAGAGCGTATCTTGGTCGTGTTTGACTGTGGATGAATGTAACTAGTCATGATGTATTACAATAATCACTCTGCGGATTTTCTGGTTGAAATTGTTTTACAGTTGAATGTTCGCAAGTGCCATGAATGTATGCAAGTTCTACCTGAAAGCTATGAACCGCCTTCTGATGAAAACTGGACCACCGGCATTTTTGGTTGTGCTGAAGATCCAGAGAGCTGTAAGGCTTCCTCTTTGTTTCTTAACTCTCTCCAAGGATATGATCCTTAATCACTTGTTCATGTGCATGAATTCTGTATTTAAGTTTTGGCAGATTGTCTTAGCCTTTCCTATTCCATCGTAGAGTTTGATATGCTTCTAACTTCCTTGCTTAATGGAAGATAAATCACCTAAAGAGGACACTTTGAATGCTCTCTTGTATGGTTTTTTCAGGCAGGACTGGTCTCTTTTGCCCGTGTGTACTGTTTGGGCGTAACATTGAAGCTGTGAGGGAAGAGATTCCTTGGACCCAACCATGTGTCTGCCATGCAGTATGTGTTGAAGGAGGTATGGCACTTGCGGCAGTAACCGCACTCTTCAGTGGCTACATTGATCCTCAAACAACAGTGGTGATATGCGAAGGCCTCTTCTTTGCTTGGTGGATGTGTGGAATCTATTCAGGCTTGTTCCGCCAAGAGCTCCAGAAAAAATATCATCTCAAGGTAAGTAAAATCCAACACCAGATTCCATTCTCATATATTTCCAGATATGATCTCTGATTTGATCATTGTGATTTTCTTGCAGAATGCGCCTTGTGATCATTGCATGGTTCACTGTTGCTTGCACTGGTGTGCTTTGTGTCAAGAACACAGGGAGATGAAGAATCATCTGTCTGATGCAGATGCCTCGTCATCAACTACTATGGATCCTCCTCCAGTTCAAGCGATGAACAGCGAAGAGAAAAAAGACGATTCATCATCGTCTTCCTCTTCTTCATCTCCATCATCTGCCAAAAGCCAACACAATGATCTCGAGATGGTCCCTCTATAGGAAAACATTCCGTATCATCTCTGCTGCTTATTCTCTAAGCTGTTTTTGTTTTTGTGCAGAGAAGTTCTCGTACCTGCTGATTCTGTTGCCATTAGGTTCTTACAGATGCAAGTTTGTTATAAGAAAAGTTCATTAGCACTTTTATATTTTACAGAACTTGACTTTTGAAACTATAAAATATTTATTATAAAAGAATTAATTAAAGTGAGATTATGCCATCACTCGCCAGTGTTTTCTCTTTTGCTCGCAAGTCGCAACACAACTTCCCAGCTGCAATTCCTTTATGCTCGATGTCTCGTAAGCTTTTGCTACACCAATGGCTGTATATATCTACCTCTGCCACTCCCATGAAATCATCTGTCGAGAATGTATACAATTATTACAACATTTCTTGCTACTTCCTTCTTAATTCTTTAATTAGTTTTAGCAAACAACCTTATAATAACCAGAAGATGTTTGACAATATTAAAACACGTATAAACCAATAGATGATACAATAACAATTTTAAGATTAAACAAACCATAAGATAAGATCCCTTTCGTTTACAACTTTTCTACCATTGGAGACAACAAAAAACAAAGCAAAGAAAAATACTATTAGGAATTTTATAGTTCTACAAGGGATACTGCTATAATGGTATACGGAATGAGAAGAAGATGATGTCTTCTCTTATTCGACTGTGATACTAAAATTTTGCAACTACTGGATATGCCAAAATACAATGTGACTAGATTTAGCTAGAAGTTTGAAAATGATTTCTTCTTAAACTTTAAAGGTAGATTTGTTAAAAAAATTCACTTGTTGTTTTTCTATCAATTTCATGCTACTTTGCCTCAATTGAAAAAGTGTTTATTTTCTTAAATAAATACTTTTAATATAAGGTAAATAAGGTATTGGAAATATGACTTTTCAGGTTCGTTACCTATTGTTACCTCAATCTCCAAATTAAACATTCATTAGGCTTAGCGAGTTTTTTTTTTTTTTTAATCAAACGCTTAAGTAGTTTTTTATATGGCTAAATTTGATGTCTCATTTTCGGTCAAATGTATTTTTGTTTTTGTTGTTGTCTAAAGAGAATAGATTCTTTATTTAGAAGGACCCTAATGCAAAACAAGTTTGTATACAGAGAGAGAGAGAGAGAGTATTGGTGTTTATTGTAAATAAATGATTTACAAATGTTTTTGCTGTTTTAAAATGACGAAATCATACGATAAGATTTAAGCTTACAATGCGACACTGCAATTATTGATGTAAATAAGAATCAATCGAGGAGGAAGTATTGCATGATGACAACAAAAAGTGTAAAATTTGTAGAATGATCATGGATGTTTGCCTTCTCTAGCAAACATCCAGGAGGAAGTATTGCATGATGACAACAAAAAGTGTAAAATTTGTAGAATGATCATGGATGTTTGCCTTCTCTAGCATTTTTATTTTAATGTGAGTGTATTAGTTTTTACTTTGGAGCACCTAATTCATCTATATTTCCCTTTGCAGCATCTAATTCAACTCCAAAGATGCGGTGTGCGAATTTCATAAGAATTGATTGACTCTGAAAAAGAAGTCACATCAGGATTGAGATGCACACACATTAATATCTTTGTTCATCCCTCTGCGATGTTAGCACGTAGAAAGATAAAATAGCATATGTTAATTTGTGATGTAAATAAAAACGAGAGCAGTAATTTTGATTCTAACCTAGAAAGCTTTTGAGAAGCTCAGTTAGTTTGCGGTTCTTGTATGGTACAAAAGAATTCTTTGAAGCGAGAGCGAATATTACATCTCCTAGAGCTGGGAATGACTTGTTTATATGTTGTGCTTCTTTAAACGCATCTCCTTCAGCTCCATATCATGTATAAAATTTGTGCAATTTAAAAAAAAAAATTCAAGTTGTTGGATTAAACTTGTAGAATTCTATGTAAATACCATTAACAATACAAAATTCTTAACTTTTTAAAATAATCAAGAGATTTAGATGTATTAAAATCGTGTATATTAACTTCGACTGTTTAATGTATGACTAAGAAGTTAGACTTTTGGCGCTAAAGGCTTCATGAATCTTAATAGTTATAGAAATATCAATATGTTATACATGATATTAGCACATTACCTTTTAGCTCATGAAGCTCATTGAAGAGTGTTTGGTTTTCGGTTAGGACATCATAATAGTTTTGGGCAACATCTCCAAGTTCATACAATTTCTTCCCTCAAGATAAAATATGTCGTTGATAAACAACACAAAACTTACAAAGTCACAAACATATCATAAAGAGTTATTATAAAAAGAAAACATCATATCTGACTCACCTAATTGACTTATTTTTTTTTGTAAATTGAGCTTGAACTTTTTGTACTTTTTGTTTGATGGATTTGAAATCGGACCTCGACTCCTAAAAAATTAGTAGGTGACTACAAATTTATTACGACCAATGATTTTCTAGCCAAGGGATATATGATTGAAGTTTTACATGTAATGCATTGATCTGAGCACTAGTAATTTCATAGGAAATCTTTTTCAAATCTGATTTTTCTTTGGCTTGGACTCGATATTGTTCAAACTCCAGAGATTTTGCATCAGACTCTCGAATATTTAAACGCATCTCCTTTAGCTCCAGGGCGATCAATTCTCTCATTTTCCGCCAGATCTATCAAGCGTAGATTGGCACAGAGCAAATAACCGGTTTTCAAGTCCTTGCCACGAACATGAACATTGATAATACTGCAAAAAAGAATCATATATTCAAGTTAAAAGAGTTAATTATCGATAGAATTTGATAAAACACGTGAAAGACTAACATGTGCGAGCAACTGCTTCTTTGGTTCATGGCAGTGGAGCTAACGGCGCGACTTTGTAGCTCCAACTTCATCTTAATCAAAATTTGTACGCGTTTTAAAGAAAAACTTCGTGTTGTTGGATAAAACTCGTAGAATTCTATTTAAAACCCTTTAACAATATAATTTTTTTAACTTTTTAAAATAATCAAGACATTTAGATGTATTATAATAGTTTATAAGAACTTGATTGTTTAAGATGGGACTGAGAAGTGTTTTTAAAATGTGTTTGATGTAATCAAATATCATATTTATAATTAAAAAATATGTTTTTTTAATATATGTGAAAAAACTCAAAAAATAATGTCATATTTTTTTAACTAGTTATGCTAAACTCCGTAATTATCACTTTATGTTATTAATTAAATCCAACAAAAACATGATACAACAAATAGTAGGAAGACGATAAACAAAAAATAAGAATTATTTAATATTGACAACAATGTAATTATATATATAATAAGTAAATATGTGCTATCAAAAATTCAAAATCATTAAACGGCAATTATTCATCGGAAATAACACATTTTATATTCCACAAAAACTTTGAAATAAAACATTTTATATCCACTGGGGAGACTCCACAATCCAAACAATCCGACTTCCCATTATATAATATCGATATAGATACCAGCCAATAACGAAGTAAACAAAAAGCGCCCGTGGCCTAATGGATAAGGCGTTTGACTTCTAATCAAACGATTGTGGGTTCGAGTTCCACCGGGCGTGATTTCTTTTTTATGGCCAAGTCAACGCTCTTCTCTTCTATAAATCGATTGAACAAAATATCTTCGTGTTTTTTTGTTCTTTCCCTTTTTTCTAATTTTTAAATCGAAAATAAATAATTTGCAGAATACAATTTCGCTGAATAGGGTCGTGTCAAACCCATTTACTAAAACCCTCGTTCCTACAAAGCTATGGCGAGGTTTCCGACATCTCCGACGCCTAACCTCCTCTTTAGGCTCTTCTCGTCTAGCAAACGGTCGTCATCTCCGGCTGCCGCGCTTCTATCCGGAGATTTCCAGCTGCGCCAATTCTCAGCCGGAAGCGCTGCCCGTGCGGCGAAGGACGAGAAGGAACCATGGTGGAAGGAATCTATGAACAAGGTTCGCAACATCGGGATCTCAGCTCACATAGACTCGGGGAAGACTACTCTGACCGAGCGTGTCCTGTTCTACACGGGTCGGATCCATGAGATCCACGAAGTCAGAGGCAGAGACGGCGTCGGCGCTAAAATGGACTCCATGGACTTAGAGCGAGAGAAAGGTATCACCATCCAATCCGCCGCCACCTACTGTACTTGGAAGGATTACAAGGTGAGCAGCGAGAGAGAGAGAGAGAGAGATTCTTCTTGCGATTCTGTGATTACTGGTTTCTCTTTTCAGATTCGCGTGGTTTTGGTGTTTCAATTTAATCCCACTAGTTGGTTTAATAGCATCGTATCCAATTTCAATTTTGCTTTTTGATTGTTGCCAGGTTAATATTATTGATACTCCTGGTCACGTCGACTTCACCATTGAAGTGGAGAGGGCCTTACGTGTACTAGACGGTGCGATCCTCGTCCTGTGCAGTGTTGGTGGTGTACAGAGTCAGTCTATTACAGTCGATAGGCAAATGAGGAGATACGAAGTCCCCAGAGTCGCGTTTATCAACAAGCTTGATAGAATGGGAGCAGATCCATGGAAAGTCTTGAACCAAGTGCGTAACCTATCATCATCCTTCTATACTTCCCTGTGGAATGAGACTGGTTATGTAACTTTTTTTCTTACTTACTAGGCAAGAGCTAAGCTCCGACATCATAGTGCAGCTGTGCAAGTGCCGATTGGTCTGGAAGAAAATTTCAAGGGTCTTATTGACCTTGTTCATGTGAAAGCTTATTTCTTCCATGGGTCAAGCGGGTTTGTGTTAAATAACATTTCTTATAATTGCTTATGTTTTAGTGTGTTGTGTGACAATTTTGATTGGTTATAAATTGCAGTGAGAATGTTGTGGCCGGTGATATTCCTGCTGATATGGAAGATTTGGTTGCGGAGAAGAGGCGAGAATTGATCGAGATAGTCTCTGAAGTTGATGACGTACTCGCTGAGAAATTTCTAAATGATGAGCCTGTATCTGCTGCTGAGCTTGAGGTCTTGTTCTTTGTCCTATGGTGTTTGTTATTTAACTGATTGGCATTGTGTGCATATAATCACGATGACAGTAAAAGCAAATTCTTTTGGTAACTTTTAGTATTTAGTTAAATTCTTTGCATGAAACAGAGGAAGATGGTTCATGGAAAATAGATTGATATTGTTGGGAAATTATTGTATTTAGTTAATTAATTTCGCTTGAACGATATCACTTCTGAGGGAATGTTGAATCATGCGGGTCCTAGCTCTTTTACTTGCCTGAGCCATTGTTCTTATACTTGCCGTTTTGTTACTGTTAACTGTTAAGTGTTAAACTTTTTTTGGCCTGCTGTATATATGTGCAGGAAGGTATTCGCAGAGCTACCATTGCACAAAAGTTTGTTCCTGTATTTATGGGTAGTGCATTCAAAAACAAGGTAATTGCTTCTTAGGATATAAAGACGATACTGTGCAAAATTGGATGGTATTTTTTCTTACGTTCCTCTTTTCCTGTTGTCGTATGTATCGGAAAGTTTTCAACATTTGTCGTGCTCCTTATTATTTTGTCTGCAGGGAGTACAACCTCTGCTAGATGGTGTTCTTAGTTATCTCCCTTGTCCAACTGAAGTCAATAACTATGCTCTTGACCAGAAGAATGATGAAGAGAGGGTACTCTACTTGCGATATTTTTTATGGGAAATAAATAAACCGGTTCTAAAAGAATTGAGTTTCAGGTAACCTTGACCGGATCTCCAGATGGACCTCTTGTGGCGCTGGCTTTTAAATTAGAGGAGGGGCGTTTTGGACAGCTTACATATCTAAGGTAAATGCTTGATCTTCCTCTTATGTATAGATGGGATGATATTCTGAATAGCTGAATGCTAACTCACGTTCTTTTGCTAATGAAGAGTATACGAAGGTGTGATTAAGAAGGGTGATTTTATCATAAATGTTAATACTGGAAAGAGAATAAAGGTTAGTCCATGGATCTTAGTATTGCTTTGAGATTTTTCAGTGGTATGAAGTGCCGTGCATAACTTCATACCAAAATCACACTTTAATAAGTATTGTTTTCTTATCCCTGCCATGAATACATTTATTTTTTATCTGCTTCTTGTAAACAGAATCATAGATGCAAATTGTCTGAAATTCAAACTAGTTTTTCATTTGTTCCTTTTTTTTTACCCTTGCAAGTAGCACCTGTGTTGCTTTGATTTTACTTATAGGCTATTTAATGTTTCTTGGTGCAGGTTCCACGCTTGGTCCGTATGCATTCTAATGACATGGAGGTAAGACATGTTGCAGTTTATGTTTCTCCTTAAGATTCCTGTCTAGTCGGAGTTTAGAAGCTTTTTTATATTTTCCAGGATATTCAAGAGGCGCACGCTGGAGAAATTGTAGCTGTGTTTGGTGTTGAGTGTGCATCAGGTACAGTAGAAAATTCTTCTGTACTTGTTCATATTTAACATAATTTGCTTCTTTGGGGATGAAGTTCTGATACTGTGTTTCTTGTGCGGTCAATTCCTAATCTCATTATATTATCAGGTGATACATTTACGGATGGATCAGTCAAGTACACAATGACATCGATGAGCGTTCCTGAACCTGTTATGTCCTTGGCTGTTCAACCGGTTTCAAAAGATTCTGGCGGACAGGTAACTAACTTCTGTGAACTTTGTAGGGAAAACAACTTCTTATGTCTCTTTTAATTTCCGGCTTTGATAGATTTGCAATTGAAATCTATTTTCTGGTGTTAGTTCTCCAAAGCATTGAATCGATTCCAGAAAGAGGATCCTACTTTCAGAGTGGGGTTGGATCCGGAGAGTGGCCAGGTATTATCTAAATAACTCCGTTGCTTCTCATCACCTCTCTTTCTCTCTCTCTCTCTCTTATTTCAGCCTGTAGTATTCAACATTGATGATTCTTCCATCTATCCTTAATGTGACAGACGATTATTTCTGGTATGGGGGAATTGCATTTGGACATATATGTTGAACGCATGCGAAGAGAATATAAGGTGCCTGACTTTAAGCCTACACAACGTTCTCTCTTTATGGCTTCTCGAAAGAAAAAAAAAATCCCTTATTTCTGCTTATTTTTGGCAATTTCAAACAGGTAGATGCGACTGTGGGCAAGCCCCGTGTCAATTTTAGGGAGACTGTTACTCAGCGAGCTGAGTTCGATTATTTACATAAGAAGCAAAGTGGAGGAGCGGGTCAGTACGGAAGGGTTACCGGGTGAGTATCTAAAACCTGATAGGCCCTAAATGATGTTGTTGGGGATCCCTTCTAAACCAATCCTAAAAAAGTCTGCTTAAACTCTTATGATTGTTAGGTACGTGGAACCGCTACCGGCGGACTCTAAAGAGAAGTTTGAATTCGAAAACATGATCGTTGGACAAGCGATTCCGTCTGGTTTTATTCCAGCAATTGAGAAAGGTTTCAAAGAAGCTGCGAACTCGTGAGTGGTCTTTTCTCTTTGACCTTTGGATGCTCCTCCTCTCATGTTGTTACTGATTGTGTAAATCTTCTTCAATTCCATTGCAGGGGCTCACTAATTGGTCACCCTGTAGAGAATCTCAGAATAGTATTGACAGATGGAGCTTCACATGCCGTAGATTCCAGTGAACTTGCGTTTAAAATGGCTGCAATATACGCGTTCAGGCTTTGTTACACAGCGGCTAGACCGGTGATTCTAGAGCCTGTCATGTTGGTTGAGTTGAAAGTACCGACAGAGTATCAGGGTACTGTTGCTGGTGACATCAACAAGTAAATCACTAAAACCCCCTAACAAACACTTTTTCTCCTTTGTTTTATTATTACCGGTGATAAACAAACCCAAACTTGTCCCATTTTCAGGAGGAAAGGTATAATCGTTGGAAACGATCAAGAGGGTGACGATTCAGTAATCCAAGCTCATGTGAGAGAGAGCCAATAAAAAGCATATTTTCTTACTATTAATAATCCGTTAAACCGTAATTAACATGAAAATATCTTGTTTTTAACAGGTGCCTTTGAACAACATGTTTGGCTACTCTACCTCTCTCCGCTCCATGACACAGGTACTACCATCAGTCCATCACCATCATCCATTATCATGAGCATTATGAAGAAATGTTGCTGGATATAAATATTTTTTTGTAATTTTGGGCAGGGTAAAGGAGAATTCACGATGGAATACAAAGAACACTGTGCTGTGTCTCACGAAGTCCAGACTCAGCTCGTCAACACCTACAACGCCAGCAAAGCAACTGAATAGTTAATCCCTTCATCGATGTTATGGGTTTGTCATCTTAATCAACGATTTTTTGGTTTTTTTTTTTACAATCCAACATTATTTTATACGGCTCTCACAAGGAACAAAACCACTCGGCATAAAAGGCCTGATGAGCTTTGTCGAAAATCTATTTCGAGATTATTGGGTCATGAGCCCTTCAACCTCTTTTAGGTAGGCCACGTGCTTGGTGTATTAATCCCATTTCTTGATAATTAGTGGATTTTTCTATTATTCACACTGTAACATAGTGTTTCCACCTGTTTCTACAGAAACAGAAGTGATATTGTAGTATTTTTTGAAAAAATCATTCTGTATATTTAATAAGATAGGGTCCAAAATAAGCCAACCAGAAATCGTTAGAGACAATGATTGACATAATAGAGTCGTATGCACGTCAAATGAGAGAAAGAGAAGAAGAAACTGTCTCCAACGAACAAGCTCAGACTTTTCTTTATAACTTCAACTCAAAGCCACTCCTTTTATCTTGAAGAAGAGGAGTTGGTGATGACGACACTTCATCTCCTTGAAACTACCATCGTGCCCTTTCGTTTAAGTTGTTACTCTTACTAACTATTGATCCTATCTAATTTTGGTTCCAATCTCCAAAAATTCTCTTCCCTATTAAACTAATGTGTTTCTTAAACTAAACAGTCAACATATATTATGTTTTTCTTTATTTCATTTAACTTGTCGAATCAAAATTTGGTGTGTTTTGGTTAGTTAATAACTTACTACTGAACTAAACACAATCCATTAATTATTTAGTAACCAATCCGTCCAAACCCATTAAACCAAAATATCTTCATATATTTATAACAAAGCTTTTCCCTCCACGCCACTTCAATACAGTATCTAAAAAAAACATCACACCATCATGCATCATCATCATCCATGCATTCGCAAACCCATCACCCTCTTTATCTCCTTCTTCTTCTTTCTCTCTCTCAACCTCCATCGCCCACAAACCATCGAAGCTCGAAACCCATCTCAATTTACAAGCAAGCCGTCCCGCCGTGACGTCACTATACCGGAAATCAAACGTCACCTTCACCGGTTCGGTTATCTCCAACGCAACAACAACAACAGCAAATCAGACGACGTTTTGTTCGAGCAAGCTCTCTCTCGTTACCAGAAAAATCTCGGTCTACCGATAACCGGGAAACCAGATGCTGACACGTTGTCACATATTCGGTTACCAAGATGCGGATTTCCTGATTACGTGGAAGCAGAAGCTAAAACGACGGTGTTTCACACAGGGCGAAAATACGTGTACTTCCCCGGAAGGCCCAGGTGGACAGGAGATGCTCCGCTGAAGCTAACGTACGCCTTCTCACAGGAGAACCTAACCCCTTGTCTAACACCATCTGAGATACGGGGCGTGTTCCGACGCGCTTTCGGCAAGTGGGCTTCGGTGATCCCTGTTAGCTTCATCGAAACAGAGGATTACTTCATCGCCGACATCAAAATCGGATTCTTCGCCGGAGATCACGGCGACGGAGAGCCATTCGACGGCGTTTTAGGCGTTCTGGCACACACTTTCTCGCCGGAGAACGGCAGGCTTCATTTGGACAAAGCAGAGACGTGGGCCGTCGATTTCGATGAGGAAAAATCGACTGTGGCCGTTGATTTGGAATCTGTAGCGGTGCACGAGATCGGTCACGTGCTTGGGCTGGGCCATAGCTCGGTGAAAGACGCGGCTATGTATCCAACTTTGAAGCCCAGAAGTAAGAAAATAGATTTGAATGTTGATGACGTCGTCGGAGTACAGTCTGTGTACGGAACTAACCCTAATTTCAACTTAAGTGGTTTACTTGCGTCGGAAACTTCGACCAATTTAGCCGATGGTACGATGATTCGGTCTGAAGGACTTATCTATTCGACTCTGAGTACTGTTCTCGTTTTGGGCTTTCTTAATTTGTAGGTTAGACTATATAAATCTTCTTTTCAACTTCTTTTTTTAATCATCGATTAGTTCCAAGATATCTCAAAATGTATAGAATCAATGAATCAATCATGTAAACATGAAATATATATACTGTACTCTGCTGGGTAATTGTAAGCGGTCTATTTTTTAAAATGTTTATGTTTCTTATAAAATGGACATTTATGTTTTTAAACAATGAGGCCCATTTCAAATGGGTTACAGTTATTTTCGGCCCAGTAGATTGTCGCAAGGTGATGATGCTGAGCTGAAATTAAATTTAGGTTGGGGTTTTGGTTTAGAGTTTTACGAAATATATTGACAGAAGTCTGGTCCAAAGCTAAGACTGTAAGACAGTTTCGTTGGATATAATCATCCTAAAATTTCATTTCGATCAACAGAAGTCAGGTCCAAAGCTAAGACGTAATGGCACTTAGAAGGCCTATTTTTTTTTTTTCTACTTAAATTTCATATCGATTCGGTTATAGTTTTTGTTTTTTTTTAGGTTTGAAAAAAGTAACACCATACACATATTGTCAGCGAAATATAACCGCAAGATGACAAATAAACTTTAAATTTGTCTAGATATATCAATGTAGAGTAAATTATTTGTTTTAAACAAAAAAAAAAATGAATTGCTCCGACACAATTTCTTTGGATATCTTTCCCCAATGGTCGCTGTCTCGTTCAACAGAAAGTAGGCTCCACGGCCCATAATCATATTAACGGTACGGCTTGGTTAAATCGCTTTCTTTTCTTCTCTAGCATTTTTGGGTTGTTGGTTATAAATTAAAATCCTAGATAATTGGGGAATATTTTAAGAGCACTGCGCTTGTCCCTTAAAATGAAAATTATCACTTTCTTTTCTGTAAAACAATAAAACAATATTCTAGAGTTTTTTTTTTGTAATTAATTTTCAGTTGGCGGATGTATATGTACTTTTTCCTCCCATCTAAATAATTATTCACATCATCTTAAACTTCATTGGTTCCCAACATTTGGGATGCAGAACCTATTGTTCATCTGACAAATTATTGCTTAACAACTATCTTTTGTTTTTGTCACAAAGACACATCTCTTGTACGTTGTCTCATTTTATAACATGTACGCTATTGTTTCTATGTATGCATTTAAGTCGTCTACTCATCAATTTTTATCGCTGAGTAGAGTTATTTTATAGGTACGTACGAGTGAAGATTCTGAATAAACTATCTTGAACTAAAACGTTAAACCAATATTTGACACTACTACCATTCTTGGGTGTTTCTTGAAAATGTAAAATTAGTTAGATATTCTTTATGTAAAAAAAAAAAAAATAGAGGTTGTAGTAAAACTAATTTGAAATAAAGAAGGGGACAAGAGAGATAAAGGAAGAGCATATGGTCTATCATTTTTTAACATGTTATTCGTCAGAAGGGATTATTATCTAAACAGAAAAGACGACTTTTTTTCCATCATATATGTAACTTTTTCCTTCTAAAATTTGACTTAAAAAAAAAAAAGGTCGAGTGTTGTTGAGAAAAACTCATATAATAATATTCGGTGTCATTATGGGCACATGAGGCCGCACGTGTTCTTGCTGTTTACTTTGGGATCACCGTCCTCTGTCACCTCACGTGATTCAAGAAAACAAAAAAAAATCAAAAGAATAAAAAAAAAAATAGTATATAATAATATCAATAATGTCATATATATTCGTAGTTACATGTATAATAATATCAAAAAAATGCGAGTAACGAGCGTTCTTAGAAGTGGTCACTTGCTTACTTCCACTACTAGAGTCACGAGACCACAACATTTCGGGGGCATCAAATCCGCAAGTCAATTTTTTTTGTTGTAAATGTTACAAATATAATTTATATAAGACCAAAAACAAGAGACTCTGATCGAAAAGGAGGGACTAACGAGCAGATAGTGCGACCGTACGTCGATGTACTTTGTTTGAATTAATTTGATCTCTTTCTCTTAACTTCTTATGTACATTGGGGAATATAAAATTGCAGCAAGTATCTAATTTTTCTTGGTAAATAATCATATAAATAGTAAATTTTAGTAAACATGGGAATGAATGTACCGTGTACAAAAGTGAACCTTCTGAGCCAAGTAGAAGGTGCCAGCTGTAAAAGACACTGTCGGTATAGTAAGTGAAAATTTAATTAAATAAATAGTAAAAAACAAATATCTCATATGTGTACCTCTCCTTCCGTGCCATCGTGTTTAATTAATGCTGAATGTGCAGTGGGGCTGGGTCCTTGTGGGAGTCACTTTGTTAGTATCAAATTAAAAAAAAGCTAATTCAAATTTTTGGCTATATATTAAAATTTATCTTACTATGATAAACCCTAGCAAGCGTCACACGACACGGCCCGTCTCTTTCTCCTTCTCTTTATTTAAAACCCATATTTCATTTAGTTTTTTTTTTTTAAATATGGGAAAATATTACTTTTTCGTGCAAATTACTACATAAATTTTCGTTTTGTAGGGAAACCTTATGAAACACATAAGATTCACACTATATATTAAGATTACATATATGACTTATGAGGTTCGTTTCCAAAAAAAAATATCCAAATGATTAATTATTCGCTATACTCTATTGTTTTTATTATTCTTCATATTTTGAAAATTTTATGGCCCCCACATGCAGCCACGTGGCTAAATTACCTTTTCCTTTATTCATTCGTTTATTTATTTTCGTAAAAAATGAAAGAAAAAAAATTATCTCTAAAACTTGTGTGTGGATAGGTCAAGAACTAAATCTGTCGGCACGTACCACAAAGCATGTGTTATAGCTATATACTTGGAAAAAAAAAACAGCTTAAGAGAGAATAGGTAAAATTCGGTTAATCAATAATTTATCCGCCGAATAACTCTTTTACTCGTAAAATAAAAAGAAATCAGACTAATTGGCCTTCTTACATTATTCGTCTGCAGCATGCTATATTCTATAGAGGAAATTACTTTAATTTTACTTTTCATCTTATAAAAATTCAATAATTAAGTATCTATATATAGCGATATATACGCCTTATAGTGTGGTCGATGCATACGTATATTCTTGATAACAAACGATTTGGTAGCCAAATAACCTGCCTTTTTCATATTATCATTCATTTGAAAGAAAAGGGAGCACAGAGAATAGATTGACCCACTACATAATACGTACATAATATTAGTACAGAAGCAATGAAAGAGACGTATATATGATGACTGAAGACTTTTTTTTTTTTTTGTAATTATAAGAAAAAACAAGATATGAATTATAAAGTCAGGTTAGGTGTTCTGGTTTGAAACATAATTGTGTGTCAATATTTAGGAGACTAAGTAAAGTATAAAAAAACAGTTTTCGAAAATAAATCCATTAATTAAAATCAATGATGATCGTGAGTGATGTTAAAAAATAGCTCTAATTATTATCATCATCAGGTGTATCTCGAAATTGATTGGCTATATATAACTGGAAATCCACAATTTTCAGATTATAAGAAAACAAAAGAGAATCGAATTGAGTAGAGTTATATACCAGTCCACTCGAAACATCCGTCCTCTAATCTCCAAAACGTAACAATGCATTTTCCCTACAGTTGCTGCAACCCCTAATTAATCATCATCATTGTAGCCATGTATCAATGAAATCACGCGAGAAAATGTGAAAACATACATTCAAAATAAACTAATAAACTATTGTTTTTTTTCTTTCAAAACCAACTCATGCTGGTACGAGAGTGAGAGTTCGCAATGTGACATGTTAAGGTCGAGTTTTCTCAGTGTAATTTCAATCGTAGTTAATAACCATGATCAACAAATTAGATATCAAGAATACATGATTACTTCACAAACTATGTAAATCGATTTAAATTTACCAAATGTAGACTAAGTTTTGATATCCAAATATAAAGGTTGAGCATTTCAATAGCTAATACTAAGTGCATAGTTTCACTCATTTTAGTTTTGTTTTCTATTAGGTGAAAGGTGGATATGATAAATAATAATTAGAAAAAGAAAAGAATGAGAGAAGTGAATAGGTCGAGTCGGTCACTCACGGTGCATGGTCACTCTCTCTGCACGTTCTCTTGCCCTCATTTCTCTTCTCTCTCTCTCTCTTTCTTTATCGTCATCATCTTCCCTATTAAAGACTCTAACCAGTCACAGGCTCTAGAGAGTGTGAGAGACAGAGTCAGAATCTGCAACAGCAAGATCAAGATCAGAGTGAGAGACAATCCGATCAATCATCATAACTAACAATGGACCTCTATGGCTTATCTTCACCATCAGACTTACTTCGAATCGACGACCTTCTCGACTTCTCCAACGAAGACATCTTCTCCGCCTCTTCTTCCACTTCCACCGCCGCTACTTCCTCTTCTTCCTTCCCTCCTCCGCAAAACCCTAATTTCCACCACCATCTCCCTTCTTCTGCCGATCATTCCTTCCTCCACGACATTTGCGTTCCCGTATGCTCTCTCCATTCCAATTTTCCCAAGTTTTGCTTCGATTTTGGGGGATTTTGTTTGATTTTTATTTTTATTTTTGTAACTGCAGAGTGACGACGCTGCTCACCTGGAATGGCTCTCGCAATTCGTCGACGATTCCTTCGCTGATTTTCCGGCGAATCCATTGGGAGGAACCATGACTTGCGTCAAAACTGAAGCCTCGTTTCCAGGGAAACCAAGAAGCAAACGATCGAGAGCTCCGGCTGCTTTCGCCGGAACTTGGGCGCAGATGCCGGAGTCAGACCTGCAGATTCACGTCGCCGGGAAACTGAAGCCTAAGAAAGAACAGTCCGACGGAGGAGGAAGACATCAATCGACGGCGGAGACGGCGGAAGGAGGGATGAGGAGATGCACTCACTGTGCTTCGGAGAAGACGCCGCAGTGGAGGACGGGACCACTCGGACCAAAGACGCTATGCAACGCCTGTGGAGTCCGGTTTAAATCCGGTAGACTCGTACCGGAATACAGACCGGCTTCCAGTCCTACTTTCGTTTTGACTCAGCATTCCAACTCTCACCGGAAAGTCATGGAGCTCCGACGGCAGAAAGAGGTTATGAGACAACCATCACAAGTCCAACTTCACCACCACCACCACCACCAGTCGTTTTAGCCCGTCGTCACTTTTTTTTTTGNACACATCTCTTGTACGTTATTTGTACATGGGGCTTAAATGGTATGTAGTTTTTTCACGTTTTGAAAACATAATTTAGGTATTTTATTTATCATTCACGCTATCCCCTCAAATTATATTGAGTCACATGAGGGATGGAATGGATTCGCTATTGGTTTTTATTTTTGTTGTTACTTGCATCGAACAACTCTGATGAAGCTGTATGGACGAGAAGATATGTTTGGAGCAGCCGATGGTCTCATGGCAGTCACGATGATGATATTCGTCAAAGAGAAGTTTGGAAAATGACAATTTCAAGATAATGCAGCGAACCACACTGTTGTCGTCAAACTCTAAAAATTTAAAGTTTAGGAGCAAAAACGCATTTGAAGTTCAAAATGAGAGAAGAATATCATTAAACATATTGGTGAAGAGAATGCAAGTATCTTCTCACATGTGCCCATGTGTCTGTATCCTCTGTGTTCCTTGGATTTTGGGCTCTCGCGTAATGAGTTATCAAAAGCTGCAGAAAATGTTACATGTTCTTAGCATTCATATAATCCGACTTTCATATTAGTGCAGAGAATGTAGGTATGTTCTCACTTGTGCCCATCTCTTTTGCGCGTCAGTTAGATCATTCTCGTCTTCAGCCTCCTCTGCACCTTCAATCATCTTTCCTGTATCAAGAGGAAGTGAACTTGTAACTTGTTATATAATAGGTATATTAATCTTGAATGGTATGTAGTTTTTTTCCGTATTTTCACGTTTTGAAAATATGATTTTGGTTTTTTTTATCATTCACGTTATCCATCAAATTTTCATATTTTCACGCTTTTTTGATAAGTGATTCCACTATATACAACTAGCGTGTTGAAAATATAACTAGAAAAAACAAAGCGTGATTAATCTATTAAAACTAGACTTTTAGCGTTTTATAAGATTTTGATGAAATTTTTATTTAGTTTATTAGCAATTTTTCAGTTATTCTGTTACTTTGCTTTTTATCTGACATACGAGTCAGACCCAGAATCTATTGTTTATTTGACAAATTATTTTGCTTAACGTCTATATTTTGTATTGTCGTCTACTCATCAAATTTAATCACTGAGTAGAGGTTTTTTAAATTTGGTACGTAAGAGTGAAGACTCTGAATAAACTCTCTTGAACTAAAAACGTTAAACCAATATTTGACACTGCCATTCTTGGATGTTTATTGAGATGTAAAATTAGTTAGATATTCTTTATGTAAAAATAAAAAAGGTTGTAGTAAAACTAATTTGGAATAAAGAAGGGGACAAGAGGGATAAAGGAAGAGCATATGGTCTATCATTTTTAACATGTTATTCGTCAGAAGGGATTTTATTATCTAAACAAAAAGACGATTTCTTTTCTTCCATATGTATGTAACTTTTTCCTTCTAAAATTGACTTTATAAAACAGCTGAATTAAACACAAAGACAACAAGAGATTACATCTTTGGCATTTGACACCAAGCAAAAAAAAAGAAATGGAGTTTTAAGCATGTTTTAGACATTATTATTGTCTGTTGTAGTTTTCCTCCAAGAGTAAATCAAATTCGTAACTAGAAAATGGAGTTTGGTGTTCCTCAGACGGAGATACCATAGTTGCTGATCTTGTTCACTTCCTTCGTCAAAGCGTTTCTCTCTTGCTTTACTTCAGAAGCTCGGTTTGATATCTGAGGTTGAACAAGTGAGATAACTCCATTAGGCAGTATATGTAAATGGTTACTAATTTATTCTAAAACTATTTCAGCTCCTATACTCTATTCTAACCTAGAAGAGGAAAGAGATGAGTATATACTTACTTGAGAACGGAATCGAGAAGCTTCTCTCGTGGGCAATTCTTTAAGCACGTCTTTCAAGCCTGCATATACAAATCAATTTAGTGGTATAAGTCGATAACCTTTGTCATGGAGAGAGTTTCCTACTTCTGTTGTATTCATTTTTTTGGTTGAACGAACAGTGGGAGTTTAAGACAGAAAGATATGAAACATACCTGCTGCTTGCTTTTCAATCTTATAAGCTGAGCGGACCACACCTTGAATCTGTTTGCCTGCTTGTCTGAGTAAGAAGATAGAGAGAGTTAACATAACATTTATGTTGGATACATATCCAATATAATGTTATTTTGTCTGGATCATATGAACCTGAGTTTCATCCTTCCTCTAATCAACTCATCTTCTGCCACAGTTGCAACTCTCTGAAACAATCAAAGTCATGATGAATTCTAAAACCATAATCCAATAAGGGCTTCCAACAGACTGCTATTACTGAAGAACATTGGCTAATAATCAAAGGCTATATATCTGCCACATTTAACTTATGTACATTGGCAAAAAAATAAGAGTTAGACTCAAGAAAATCCTCCTCTAAATTGTTTCACCAGTGAATGAAGCATAACCCGTAAAACCATCCATCCATATGAATCTAAAGCAGCATATCCACCTAACACATACTACATAGAGAGTTCTCTGCTTGAAACCTGAAACCTTTCTCATACTCAACACCTGACATTCTATTTCAAAATAAAGGGAATCTGAAACAAATGGACAAGAGGTAACTGCATACATCGGAAGTGTTCTCCAGAAACGTAAACCTCATGTTGAAAAGAACAATTTCTGAAAGCAGAGAAAAGGCTTACCTCTAACTTTTGGCTTTCGGCTATAAGACGGTCCATTGATTGTCGTAACTCTTTTACTTTAAGATCTGCTCTAGAAAGCAAAGCCTGAATCCAAAACAAAGGGTCAAGACTGTAGAACAACTTTAATGACACGAAGGACCAGTTTATACATTCAGCGATGATACAAAACAACACTGACCTCTTCGCTTAAGAACATGCGTAAAGTACTGTAATATACAAATCGTCTAGTCTCTGCAAACAAACATAGCAGTCACTAAAACAGTGCATAGTAAAATATCCTAGAAGACTGAACTCTAGGGAGAGAAGAATATGCAGAAAACATACTTTTCAGAGCAAAAATCCCAACTCCCAGAGCTAAGGTTCCTGATATTAGCGGATGAGATGCAGCAACGTTCACACCGTCTGCATACCAAATTGACAAATATATTGAGGCCAAGAGAAACACAAGTCACAACGAAATAGTAAACACGAGGTAACCAGAAGAGTAGAACAGACCTTTAATCTTCCCAAACACCATTTGCTCGTAAACGTTATACTCAGAAGCAATGTCTTTAAGAGAATCCTATAATCCCAAACACTCGATTTGGTCAGTGGATAAACAATCAGTCGAATGACAGAGAGATTAGAATGTGCGAATTTCAGATTCGCTTGGATTCCAACGAAAGAGAGGGGGTCGTCGTTAAGCTTACGATGGTTTGGCTCGTGTGAGCCAAGGAAGTATCTCGAATTTGAGTCAATCGAGATTTGGAGGCGTCAATGGTAGAATCCAGCGTCTCCACGATCGTGTTCTGGTACACAAGCGCCTGACGCAGGGCATCGTCGATCCAGGAAGCCGCATTTTCCACCGTCGTCGTTGCGATCTTAGCACTTGGAATCGAAGACATCAGAGGCTGCGCTGGAGAAGATTGTGGAATCGCCGGTGATTGCGCGCCTTCCATCTCTGAGGATGATGATTCTCCCGAAGTTGCCATTAGAAAAGATCTCCAAAACTGCGACCTCTTTCGCTCGCTCAGAGTTCTTAGGAAAACCCGGTGGATGAAAGAGTGACCCGAATATGAAAATCGGGCCCCGTTTCAAATTGTTTTTTACAACTTAAGCGGCCCAACTTAAGCCCCATTATTATTCCTTGACTGTTCAATAAAACTCCAGAGATCTTCATATATCATGTTATAATACATCGAAATTGGATCTGCATAACCGGTCCAGTCTATTAGACTATAGACGGTCAAGACTCCTAAGTCTAATAGGATTAGTAAATGTTTTCCTTTTCTTTGTAAAAATAGTAAAAGGACTATTTCCTTTTCTATCCTTTATGTAATTACTATATAAAAAGACTTTTGGTCCTCATAATAATACAACACAAATCATTCGATTCATAACACGTTATCAGCACGAGCTTACTCTGATAAACCCTAAGTAGCCGCCGTCCGCAGCCGCCGTCCGTCGCCGTTTTACGCCGGAGTTGTGCGATCCGATCCTAAGTGTTTTCCGAGGTCTTTAGCTCCCAGTTCTTTTCCAGTCAACCCAAAAGAAGGATCAAAGGTATAATCAAAACCCTAAAACTCAAGAACACCATAAAATCGAAATCGGACCTAATTTATATCAAACCCTAAAAACTGATTTTGATTGTTCCACTTGTTTGATCTCTTAAGAACCTAAAATCGAATTGAACCTAAGAAAAGATAAAACCCTAAAATCGGATTTGCTTGTAAATTGATTGATTGATTGTTTGTCCTAAATCGAACTTGAACTTTTGCATGATAATATCAAAGCCTAAAATCCTATTTGTTTGAAATCGCATGGTTGCTTGAAAACCCTAATCTATAATCGCATGCTTTAATTAAAATCAAATTTGGTTGTTTGATCTANGGGAGATCTTGAGACCCGGTGCGTCATCAGTGTAGAACTGAAGCATGGATCCGGCTGCACCACCAGAGGCTCCTCCACTAGCCCCGCTGCTAGGCTTTCTCCTACGCATGCTTGCAGCTGCAGCTGCACTTCCTCTCTGTGGAGCTCCACTACCAACCATTCTTTCTTCTCTTCTTTACTAGCTGAGATATGGTGCACAAAGTTAGGAAATTAGGAACAGCAAACCTTTATATAAGCATGACATCACTTCCCAATTAGGAATTAGCAAAAGAGTGATCTTATCAAGAGAGGGAGAAGTATCAAGTGAGCTAGCCAAGGAGAAATCTAAAACACCATTAGTTGAACTTGCGTTTAGTTTTCCATGGTCCTGCATTATCTAATGCAAAGCAATCTCCCATAAAAGTCTAAAGACGCCGTGTAATTTTCATCTCAACAGCATAAGACATCTAGTTTTAACCTGATTCCCCCAATAATTAACACAACTGAAAAACACAAACTTCCGATCTCCATCAACTTAAATCGAAACAATATCAGGATTAACCTTGTAATTACATGGAATTATTCCTCTATCGAGAGTCAACGCAAAACAAAACAGATACAAAGTCTTCCTAGAGAAGAAAGTGAAAGGGAGCTTCCCTTTTGTTATCTATTATACGGATTCTATGCGAAGATGAGCATTTACGAAATTCAGTGATAACGCGCCATTCTCAAACCCACCCAGAATATCGATTTCAACATTGGATTTGTAAAACTAGAAGCATTTAAGGCAAAACTAGATGAGAAATGCGAAATCCTCAAAATCAAAAACTATATAACGATGAAAATGTAAAAATTCTGCCTACTCCGTCCATAAATTTCTCAGATGCCAAGGAAAAATTAAGCATGGGAAAGAAGAAATCAACGCGAGGCGGATCCAACATCGAGAACTCATAATCAGATCTACTAGGCTCTCATCTAGCTTTATAACAGATCTAGAGATTCCTCAATCACAATATCACCGAACCACACAAATATGCCGGAGATTAGATCGTACAGCAACAAATCAAATACCTGATTTAGCTTTAGAAATTCTGATGTCGACGAGAACAATACGCGAAGGAAGAGATTTTCGGACCTTTGGTGTTGACCGGACTCTAACGTTTTATATAAGACGGGTTATCGTCGCCACGCACTTTATAACGTATCAGCCAATTAAATAAAGCCACCTCAGCGTAGTTATTTACAAGCACGTTTTTGAAAGAATTGGCAAAGCCTGGAGAAAACTAGCTTTTGGCCCAGGCCCAAAAAAAACCCAAACTAAGGCCTATTAGCATTACTCAAAAAGTAGAGTAACTGTTGTCAACAAGAAAAGAAAAAAAGGTTTTGATGAATGAAAATAATAAAGTACGGGGACAAAGTTCGCCGGTAATGAATGTAAAGATTGATTGTGTAATCATTTACTTTATTGGTAGGTCATATGAGAAGAAACCCGGAGTGAAATGTGTGATTTTACAGGCAAATTAATGTATTTTATGACTTTTTGATTCCCTAAATCAATGGACAAAATCAAAGCCAGATAAACAAAAATATCTGCCAACTAAATGCTGATTTAGGCCCACTCCAGCTCCATTATCGATCGAAGATGTTTCTGTAAAATTTTCCAAAAGTCTTTTTTTATTTTTTTTTTGTATATTGAAATAAAAAAAATATACTCTCGTATGAGTTTTTTTTTAATCAAAATCTGATTTAGTTGTTAGTTGTTGTTTACGTTTAGTAAGTAATGGAGATAAACCGAGGAAGAAATATATGAATGATGAAAGAAGTTTCGTACGTGGAAGTACGTAGATATTAAAAGCAATTCATCTTTTTTTGTAGATCTCAAACACGAATCTCGAGACGGCGACAGATATGTAAATCAGAGAGTGTGATGATGCATATCTATCGGGCATAAGTTATGGAGCCTGACAATTTGTGTACGGTCTGAGTCGACAAATACTGTAGTACTTTTTTTTACCAATTCGTACATATCGATCGACTCCAAGATCTATATTTCCTAAATGTGATCCAAATTCCAATCAATCAGTGTTGTATGTACGTATATATATATGTATTCTCATAAAGCAACGAGGCTTGTTTTTTTTTTGGATCAAAAACGAGGCTTGTTTTGTTTTCTATTTTTTCATTGTATTTAGTATTTACTAATTAGCTAGTTGTAGTTTTACTTTACCCTACGTATTTGTATTACTACGAAATAAATATGATATACGCTCCACCCAAAAATCAACATAAAGAGTATTTAATATGTGTTTTCACATGAAGATATTGTGGTCCAATATTTGTTGTTGTCAACAATACACATCATACCAGACTTAGATTTATATCACTCGTATAGTAACATAAAAATAGATCAAATGTTATGGTATATTGTGATTTAAGAAATAGTAACAAATCTAAAAATGTATACATTATTTGTTTTTTAACTTTCACCAATTGTAATTTTACTTTTCATTAAGCAACACGATTTTGATCATTGTTTTTTTCTTTATATATAAAAATACAATGAAAAATGGGAAACAAAACAAACGTCATTGCTCAGTGTTGTATATATATATATATTATATATATGTTTGTTTTCGACAATGTAGTCTTTCTTTTTAAAACTACAACTAGTTAGTAATTTATGCTATACGTAGAGTAAAATATATATTAAATATTCTGTAATCTACAATTTTAAAATTATATTATAAATCGTAAAAACTTTAAAAATTGAAATTTTCTAATGTTTGCAACTTTTGCATAATATTTAGAATAGAGTAATGTAATAGAAATTGTTTAAATTTTATATGTTTAGGAGTCAAAATTAAATGATATTTTCGTATTAATTAACATTTTTGAATATATGACTTTATGTAATTTGAATCTAATTTATTGATGATAAAGTTAATTTTTAAAAATATTTTCAATTAATATACTGGGGACGATATATCATAGAAGTGAATATTTAAGGAAAAAGTATGATGTTAAATCTAATAAATAAGGTGGGGGAGGCACAAATAAATAAGAAAAAAAAAATAATTGAATCAAAGACAATGATGATGTGGTAAATAGTTTTGACGGGACGATATTTTGTGTAAGGAAAATCAATTCGGGCCCCTTCTTTTTGCATTTATTTATCAAACGTATTCGTGCGGTGGCGGTAGCTTCGTTTTGGCGACCTCAATTTATTACTTGTACTTTATTTTGTCCCTCCACTTTCATCTATTTTTTCATTTTTAATTTTATTTTTTCTTTACCACATGGGAATAAATAATAGATCATCAAGTTTATTTTCTTTACCATGTATGTTGTACCCTAAGATCAAAACAACTCGTACTTTCTTGTAGTTTGAGTTGCAGTTGTCGAGCAGATATATTTGATACCAAAATTAGGTTTATCTTATAATGCAGCAGGTGTGTTAATAGAAAACAAAACAAAAAGGTTTGTACGAAAGGGTTCTAGCTAATTGCATAACACGAAGAAATATATAATCATAAGACATAGTATAAAGAAGAATGAAAGAAAAAAAATGTAATGTGTTAGGCGTTGCACCTCCACACGTGTGAGTCTCATTGTGGTCTTTGGAAGCTCGCGACGTCGACGTTGACGAATGTCACACGTGTGTCTGTTTAACAGTACACGCGTTAAAACCACTTGTTTAAAAAAAACTAACATGAGTGGGTCCCTCCAACAAAACCCTTCCGGCTCCACCAGAGAGTTTCACCGATGTTGAGTTGACATCTCTCTCCACCGTCTTCTACAGACTGTCGGCGGAGTACTCTTCTCCTTTGTTTAATTATATACTAGTTTTTAGTAAGATTCCTTTAGTTTTGTATTATATTTGTTTCAAGTACTTTGGAGTAGGTTCATTTGAAATTTTAATCGCCAGTACTAACCAAAAGCTTAGCTGTTGCACTTACACATTTGTTTTCTTTTTTCAGCTTAAAGAATAATTACTAACTTATTTTAGTAAACTTCTCTTGAGTTTTTATACGATGATTCCAAAAAGATCATAACGATTCTCTTTTTGATAAAACACCATTTTGTAAAATCCTGTAGATTTAGTGTACCTTCTCAACCTACATGTATATGAATATTATTATATAAATAAGCTATCAGAAACCATTTGACTATATTGTTTCAGTTGATTAGGATCGGTTTTATTTGAAAAGTTGAAGTATGTCAAAAAAATTTTTTGACTCGTATGTAATGTCACCAAAATCTACTATATATATAGTTTGTATTCCGGAAATTGAATTCAGATAAAGTCATTTGTTAAAATTTGACTCATGTGTAATGATGTCACAAAAATCTACTAACATTTGTTAAAAGTACATTGTGTAGTTCCCTTAACGAAAAATATATACCAAAAAACAATGAGATTTTTCTAAACAAATAAATTAAAAACGTTAATTTCTCATAGCAGATGGGAATTAAATTGCTTGATCTGGACGAAAGAGATTCAAATCTGGAATATTGTTACGTTTCAGAAAGAAAAAAAACATGAACTTTCGTAGTCGCACGAGCTACGTTTTAATACTATTAAATATTCAGTACACACACACACTATATAGCCTAGTAACTACATAATTCATAAATAAAATTAAATCTAAATATAAAAAAAAAACGAAAAAGAAGAGAAGAGGAAGTTGCCCTACAATCTGAGAGCTACTCTTCTCCACCCTCTCTCACTCACTGTATATAAAAAGCCTCTCTAAACCCTTTCCCTTTTATTCATTTTTTTTTCAATTTCTTCACCAATCATCAAAAAAAAAAAACCCATTTTTTTTTCCCGCAATGGCGTCTTCGAATTCTCTGGCGATTTCTCCGAGGAATCTCCGATCAGACCTTTATTCATACTCTTACCAAGACGACTCCAACACACCACTCGTAATCTCTGTTCTCTCGTCTCTGATCGAGCGGACTTTAGCTCGGAACGAGAGGATCAGCAGGAGCTACGGTGGGTTTGGCAAGACGCGTGTCTTCGATTGCCGGGAAATTCCTGATATGACGATCCAGTCGTATTTAGAGAGGATTTTCCGGTATACCAAAGCCGGTCCATCGGTTTACGTCGTCGCTTATGTGTACATTGACCGGTTCTGTCAGAATAACCAAGGTTTCAGAATCAGCCTCACTAATGTACATCGTCTCCTCATCACAACCATCATGATCGCTTCCAAATACGTCGAAGACATGTAAGTTAATTACCTAATATAATAAAAAAATTCCTCTGTTTTTTTCTCTGTAAATTCAAAATCTTAGAAAATAAAAGTCGTGGTTTGTTTTTAAACTCATTGTCGCTCTCTTTCTTACAGGAATTACAGAAACTCGTACTTTGCGAAAGTAGGGGGATTAGAGACAGAAGATTTGAACAAGCTGGAACTGGAGTTCTTGTTCTTGATGGGGTTTAAGCTGCATGTGAATGTGAGTGTGTTCGAGAGTTACTGTTGTCACCTTGAGAGAGAAGTTAGTATCGGAGGAGGCTATCAGATCGAGAAGGCGTTACGTTGCGCTGAGGAAATCAAATCCAGACAAATTGTTCAGGATCCTAAACTTCATCATCATCACCATCAATTTTCCCGAATCTTGTTGTAGTCAAGAAGAACTAGCTCTGTTTTTATTCTGCTTTTGTCGTTTTGCTTTTGAGGGTCTTTTGACTTTGTGATTACCTTGTCGGTTGGGTTTTTCTTGAAATGTAAATGTAAATGTAAATAGAGAGAAACTATAGAGACTGATGTTGTATGTATGTATCAGCAACGTAGATTCTATGTATCTGTTGAATTTTAAGGAAATGGTTTTCATTTGCAAAAAAAAACTTTGTTAATTTGTTTCTTTTGTCATCTACTAGTTGTTTAGACATGTGAACTATTAACATTTGGTTAGACACTAAAATCCATTGATTAAGAAATGGGTTGTCAATTAAATCTATGCCCGTGGTGATTGTGAAATCTCAGAAAATCTATATCATGCATTAGATTTGTTAAGAAGATTGCTGGTAATCCTAGGGTCATATGTTTAACTCATAACCAAACAAAATGTTTGTGTTTTTTTTGTTTGTAATAATGTGACGAATTTAACATTTTAACTAGCAAACGCATATATTTACATTTTCTACCAAGCGAGATTATAACAGTAGATAAACTGTCTTTATTTAGGAGAAAAAGGAATCAGTTCGTGTGGATTGTCTTTATTTAGGAATACAATAGTCCAAATGATTTATTTTACCTACATTCTACCATGCGCGTTAGCGCGGAATAATGACTGTGGAATCTAAAGTTCTCTTTATCTTTTTATATTTTTGTTCAGTCATAATAACTACTGCTAAGAACACAAATCAACAGAAAAACAGACCAAGATACATAAGGTATATATAATACAATGATTAATGTACATTTTAAGCATTTAGCAGAACCTCAAGGTCCTCAACCAAGATATATTTTTCTCAGATGAAAAACAAGGTTCTGATTTTCTTATCCTAATGTATTTGTTAGTCAATAAGTAATACTAATAACCCATCCATGGATGTTGTTTCTTTAGTTATATATATATATTTTTTAATCGATTCGTTAGTCGTATATGAGTTGGAGACCATACCTATCCAAAAAAATTCAGATAGCAGTTTTTGGATTTTTCGGATCATTCACTTTGCACAATCTTCAAGTCTTCATCTACATCGAGTTTGATGGAACTCATTATCTTAAGATTGAAAATTGATGGCAACTATCTATTTCTAGAATTTTAGTGTACCTCGAGAAAAAAATAACTCTTCAAAACAAAATTGACGACAATAGTTCGAAATCTCATTTATACTATACATAAAACAAACCCAAAAAATAATTGAAACTATTGAACCTTTTGAAGTTTATTATTTTTTGGACCATTTTGTGCTTTATAAATGAATAGAGTTAGTTAGAAAAGGTTATTTTGAGTGGCTATGATTTTATTTGTCTACGTATATATGAAAAGTGGTCGTTAGTTCGAATTATGATCACAGCCAGGAAACTGACATTAGAAAATTAAAAAAAAACATTAAATAAGAGAAGAGACGGAAGAAATCGGACGGTCCATATAATTTGTATAAACAATAAATCGATAAGGTATTAACCGCATAGATACCTCAAAGATATATCTTTTTAAAAAATAGCACGAATAAAAAAAACTCACAAATCCAATATTTGAAACCTTTCTACTAATATTCGTAAACAAATCATGCGGATATTAAACATGAATTGTATCCACATTAATCATTTTGGATACATAATGAGGAGAAAGATAAGGTTAGGATTCGGGTGCTGATTAGGTGTCCAATAATTGATTAATCGGTGGCACATAAACATACATTACCAATTGTTTATCTTTCTTTTATTTTAATGATGTGCATCAACCATTTAAAATAAAAATAAAATAAATGAGTTCAATGTTTGATTCATTGAATCCTTCCTATGTTTTGTACTTCTGTATGAGCAAATATGGTAAAACGGGATTCAAATGTTCAATCGAACAAAAATACAGATCCGAATGTTTTTTTCAGGAACACGCTTGCATAATAATAATAATATATTTTGATGTTGTATTGAAAAAACATTATACAAAGAATCGTGTAGTGTGGTTCACGAGCATTTACCTAATTCAAGACATCAATCATTTGATCTAATCCTTTGAACTAGATTATTGATAAATAAGATTAGGATGGGTGTGTTGATATGATGTCTAATAATTGCCTCACAAGAGGTATACAAATTTATATTGTAAACACCCATGACTTAGTTTCTTCTTTGTCGTACTTAAATCGGTGAAACATAATTTAAAATCAAGATAACAGCTACGAGAAGATTATTTTGTTAACAGAAAAAAGTTCATGGGCCTAATAGCCCGGTTAATTTGTACGGGCCGATCCAGTTATACTGCATCTAAAGGTATTCGGCCGGATGTGCATCATCAAAAATTCAAAATCTAATAAATATTTTTTATTCTAGATTTTCTCAACACTAACTTTTTTTTTACATTGAAATTATGCAAATCATTTTGAAAATTAACGTTTTAATAATAAAAATAATAGGTCGATTTGATAATCAAAACGTCATAACGAACATAATTCACGCCACGTTTTACGTTCAACAGCCTGCGATTATTTTCAAACCCCTCTTCACATTGGGTTGATAAAATTTCGATTAATTTATGCATTGTATCGTTGTGAACCGTGAGATTCAGATTCAACGGTGTGTATGGATTTACAACGGCCAAGCAAACCACCAATAACGGCTCCATTAACGTACAAATTTCACCATCAATCACCGTATACGAAAAATCCAATATAATTCCAAATCACCTTGATTAAGGGGGAAAAGAAGAATTAATTACGCAATACGACAACGTATGTTCGACCACGTGAGCCTGTGGACCTAACCGTTAACCGTCACTTAGGACCCACTTCAAGGTAAAACAAAAAGAAAAGACTTCACGTGTCTAAAGATGTTAATATGGGCGGACCCACCCCATTTAGACCCATCCCATTTAGACCCAAATACTTTAAACCCCATTTAGTTTTTAAGGTCTATTAGGACTGCCCATTTAAATCTGCCAGAAATAATCTTACCCATTTAGACCTATTTAGACCCATTTAAACTCATTTAAGACTTTCTCCTAAAACCCATTTAAGACTTCAAACAAACAAGTTATGTCAATCTTTGGTAATAAGAAGCTAATAATAAAGGACTTATAAACGTTTTGATTCAGTGCATACATATGATAAACGTTTTGATTCAATGATACATATGATTACTTCTATTAAGGAAAAAAAGAAAGTAATGCATTATAGCTGCGTGAGCAAGAACATGACCACCTGCTGGTTTCTTTGGATCTAATATGAACATTCCACCGCCTGAAATCACCAAACTCACTTAAATTTGAGAACTTTAAACATTCAAGAACCCATCAAGCTATGCGAAACATTGTCTCATGTCTTTGATTCCTTTATAGTGTAAAAAATAAGATCAATAAGAGATACTCACTTGCATCCGTGTTTATGGCACACTTGAATCTTCTGATCTTGAACACTCTGCTCCTGAACTACTTGACGTCTTTCTTACACCCTCTTTGCTCGTGTCATCATTATCTTCTATGCTACCTTCATATTCTGCAAATCCGCGCAACCAATTGCGAGTACAAATTAAAGCTTGAACTTTCTCGGGAAGCATGCGGTTTCGGTATGGAGTCAACACCCTAGATCCAATGCTAAAAGCTGATTCTGATGCTACTCTAGTAATTGGAATACTAAGCACATCGCATGCCATAGAGGCTAAATCTCCTAGGCGATGTTGGTTATCCCTCCAATAACTCAAAACATCCAAATTTCGAAAAGATGCCCTCTCTAGCCTTGGCTCTTCCAAATAGATATCTAAGTGAGTCTTTGTGTTTCTCACACCAGATATAATGCTTCTTTCCAGCTCAAATAGATCCTGTAATATTCAAATATTCAAATATCAATCAAGTTAGCAATATTGAGAGACAAGTTAGCAATATTGAGAGACTGGCACAAAAGAACAATATTGAGAGACTTACATTATCGAAATCATCTTCAAGAGGAGATTCAGTAACTAGCTCATGTGGAGTTGGTGCAACTGAAACACTTGAAGAACTTACCCTAGCCTGATAATCCTTATAAAGCGCCTCCAAGTTTTTTTTAAGTTTAGCAATCTTTGACTTAGAAGTAGTAGGATCCACTGTTTCATAAGCTTTTTCAAGCATCTGTAGTTTCAGTCTTGGATCCAAAACAGCTCCCATAGCCAAAATTATACTATAATCCTCCCAGTACTTAGTAAATTTAATCTGCATATCTCCAGCCATTTTTCTCACATCAGCATCATCACAAATAGCAAATTTCTTCAACAACAGCTCAATCCTCCATACTTGTGTGAAGTACACATTATAAGTGGGATACTTTGAGCCTGAAAAGTTAGTAGTGATGACACTGAAAGGCTTTAACAATTCACATATCTTATCTCCACGATTCCACTCCTCTTCTGATGGTAATGAAATATAACTTGTGTCAAAGGATGCCATGCTTGTAAATGCTTCTCTAAATTTCAACGCCCTAGCAAGCATTTCATACGTAGAGTTCCATCTAGTGGGAACATCAAGTGACAAACCAGCTCCACTTTGAATCCCCACTCTCTCTACACATGCTGCAAACGCTTGCACTCTTGTTTGAGATGCTTTCACATATCTAACACTTTCACGAATGTTCTGCAGAAGCTCCTTCCCTAACTCCAAACCCTCTTTCACTATTAGATTTAGAATATGAGCACAACATCTCACATGCATATACTTGCCATCACACAACAAACCACTGCCACTCATCATCTGAAGCTGCCCCTTAAGGATCCTCAGCATACTATTATTATTAGTAGCATTATCTAGAGTAATAGAGAATACCTTTTTCTCTAATCCCCATTCCATCAAACATCCAAGAATTTTTTTAGCAATTTCTTCACCAGTATGTGGAGGGCTAAAATCACAGAAAGAAAGAATCTTGCTGTTTAAATTCCAGCCTTCATCAATGAAGTGTGCAGTAACACATATATATCCCATAAGAGTGGGGCGAGATGACCATAAATCTGAAGTAAAACACACCCTACCTCGATGTTTTGCAAGTACCTCTTTCAGCTTTTCCTTTTCTACTTCATATCTCTTAAGAACATCATTTGCAGCAGTTTGTCTACAAATAGGCTGGCAAGCTGGATTCAGATAATTGTCTCTCGCTCTGACCTTCTCATACTCCACATATCGGAATGGCAGATCATGGTAAATGATGATCTCACTAGTCATCTCACGATCTATCTTCTGATCATAAGCAGGCCTAACTCCCTTCTTAGGCATCTTTGTACACGTCTCCAAATGACGACTCAAATGATGTGTTCCATAATTTCCATGTGCTTCACTTCGTGTCACTAACTTGGTGCCACAATGAATACACTTGGCCCTTTCTTTTCCATCGTTTTCTAGCCCAATCAACTCAAAATCTGTCCAAACAGGTGAAGTTTTGCGTCTCTTCCGTGCAGCTTGTGTTGGCTGAGTGACTTGAGTTTCACTTTGCTCTGTTACTTCCACTGCTGTTTCAATCTGAGCATCTTCCTCATTCATGTCTATATACTCGTTTTGAGCACTAAGAATTGCCAACATTTCTAAAGTTTCCATATCCATGCTGCAAAGTGCAAAGAGAAGAAGAACCAAAAATAAGTGCATATACTGATATATAATATACCGTAAGTACTTCCAACAAAGCAAAAAACAGAGTGTCTCCTTCAAGTTCCTAACGCAAGTTCCGTTTACCAATCTTACAAAACCCAGAAATCTCTAAGACCTCAAATGCCCAAAACCAAAACAATTGCCCAATTTCGAAAGTACCCATCCTTGATTTGTTATTAATGAACCCAATTTCAGAATAGAATTAGAAGAAAAAGCTTGATGTCAGAATAGTAACTTACATGTCGAAGATGTTGATGGCTCTATTTTTGTGGATGAGAAGATGATGTGGTAATCGAGAAGATGATGTGAGAATCAAGAAGAAGCTTGATCTCTCTCGATGTGAAGCTAATGGAAAAGCTTTAGCTATATCAAATGAATCGGGAAGAAGAGGGCGTGTATATTAAAAAACCCTACACTAAAAACGACGTCGTTTCTGGTTTGATGAATAAAAAAAATAAATAAACGGGTTTAGTTGGATCCCCATTTATTTGTGTTCTGAACCCATTTAGTAAATGGGGTTTAACCGGGTCCCTATTTAAACCCATTTAACCAAAATTCTGTAAATGAGTCTAAATGGGCATTTATTTATATCATATGCCCATTTAGACCCGCGAGTTTTGAGCTCATATTAACATCTCTACACGTGTCCTTATACTTTTTTACCATCTTACACGTGGCTAAAAACGGTTGGGCGTATAGAAGAGTCCTTCACGGGACTCGATCGATAAATCTATAAGTAGCACCAGTACATGCATGACTTGCTAGTTACTTATTACTATTATTACAATGACAATTCTTGTCTTAGAGCGATATTACATGATCATGAATTTACTCTTTGGTCTAACTTTTCTTCTGTTAAGCTTGGCTCATTGCTTTAACCCAAAAAACCTCAATCTTTCCGCTGCGGCCGGCGTTTCCGATTGGTCTTTAGCCGGAGCTACGTGGTACGGCAGCCCCACCGGCTACGGAACCGACGGTACATATTTACATGCGTTATGTAATGTAAATTACATCTCTACATTAGACAAGCTATATATTATTTAGCTCTAATTACTAACTACGATATAAAATAATGAAGGTGGAGCTTGTGGTTATGGAGATGCTGTGGCACAATCTCCGTTTTCGGCCATGGTATCAGCTGGAGGTGCTTCGTTGTTTAAGTCGGGGAAAGGATGTAGCGCATGTTATCAGGTTCTATACGATCAACTAATTACAATTAAGAATAATAAAAAAAAAAATTAAGTTTAGCTAACTAGCTATATACGTCGGTTGATATACATATGTACAGATAAAATGCACTTCGAAACAGGCGTGTTCGAAAAATCCGGTAGTGGTAGTGATTACAGACGAATGTCCCGGATGCGTTACAGAGTCGGTCCATTTCGATTTGAGCGGTACAGCGTTTGGTGCCATGGCGATTTCCGGTCAAGATAGTCAGCTTCGCGATTCCGGAGTTTTGCAGATTCTTTACAGAAAGTATATGTATATATATATATTTGTCACTTTTATAAATGACTACAACTATATTGCTGATTTATTAATTTTGGTTGATTATTGTTTCCATCGATTTGTTTTGTAGAATTGAGTGCAACTATATTGGCAAAACGGTGACGTTTCAAGTGGAGGAAGGTTCAAACGCTAACTACTTGGCGGCTTTGGTTGAGTATGAAGACGGAGACGGTGAAATCGGCCGAGTGGAACTCAAACAAGCGTTAGATTATGACAAATGGCTTCCTATGAGCCAATTATGGGGTGCCGTGTGGAAGCTCGACGTGACGTCACCTTTACGGGCCCCACTGTCGCTAAGGGTGACTTCTCTAGACTCCGGCGAGACCGTTGTGGCTTCCGATGTTATTCCGGCCGGTTGGCAGCCCGGTGCGAAGTACAAGTCGAATGTAAATTTTCAAGTCTAGCTACAATTAAATCAATATACTAGAGTCACGTTTTGAGAAAGAAAAAAAATGAATTTAATAGTATAAGTTATATATATATCGACATTAGTTGTTTGCTAACGTTGTATAGGGCTTGTAGTTAGGTTGGTTTTTAACTTAATCTATAAGCCCGAGGGTGAATAAAAGTTGTTTGTTTTGTTTTCTCTTTTAACGTCCAGTCATTATCATTGGTTAAAATCTCATATGGTGAAACAAAGCAAGCAACTTTTATGTAATTTACTAATGGATTTTAACCAATGATATTGAAGTATCTAATTTGGATCCATGATGATTAGTCGGAAAACAGTCATTTCATTAGCTTACAAATTTTGAAAGTTCGACTAAAATTCTAGATTACACCCTATATGTGATGACGTAAACAAGAAAATTACTTGATTTCAAACCATCTCTCTTATTTTCTCATAGAGAATATATGGTCATGTTTTTTTTTCTTTTTTTTTTTTGGTTATTTTAATTGTCATATGTTTGAAATCTTCGATCTTGCTTTGCAAAATTTTAAATTCAACAGTCAAACGTAAAAATTATTTCCTGCCTTTTCACTTTTAGTCAATCTGGAGTAATCAATTGATGAGAAATATGTCAATATAAGTTATTAAGTTTATATAAGAAGTTATATGTAGATATATTTTCTTGTAGTCAAACGGTTTTTGTGGTAAACTATCAATAATTTCAAAATGCATTTCTCTTATGATTAATATTACTTTTGTGACGTTCTTCATTTCAAATTTGGTTTCCTTCTAGAGAACTGATAACTTTAAATTAATTACTTCCGTATACGTACCAATATTACGATTTCCCAAAACACTGAATGTATTCGTGAGAAGTACCCAAAAACTAACCCCACTATAAATATCCACTTCATATGATGAATCGAATTCACTTATAGCTTTCAATATTGTAGAAATTTGTATAACGAAACAAAGTAGTTCATCAATGGCATCACCATCACATAGATGTTTTGCTCTCTTAGCTCTTTTTGCAGTCTCACTGAAGATTTGTTGTTGCCAAAATGAAACTATAGATATATCGGGCTGGGGCAACGCCGGTGTTACTTGGTACGGTGAACCTGAGGGCGCCGGTAGCACTGGTACGTATACACCATTTGTAACAACATATATATAATTTAATTTTTTCTTCGAGTAATTCGATTTAGATGATGTTTACCGATGTCTATATATAGGAGGAGCATGTGGATATGGTATGGCAGTGGCCAATCCACCGTTATACGCGATGGTTTCAGCCGGAGGCCCTTCACTATTCAACAGTGGTAAAGGATGTGGAACATGTTATCAGGTTCGTATATATTTATATATAACAACATAAACGATCCAAAATGAGACACTAATGTATATACTTAGAATAAGATCCATGTATTTACATAAATACTGTCAATAAAAATGACATATTTCTTTGTTTATATTAAAACAAAAATTGTATTAATTAATTTTGGGTCGTGGTCGGACTAGATCTGGTTTGAAAAGACTATATATACATAGCATGCATGCAAGTATGAATGATATATCATACGGTTATAAATATATTATTTTTGTCAAGCATATTGTAAATATAAATGTCTGTTACGTTTGTACACGTATTAGATTGTGTGCAGTGGGAATCCAGCGTGTTCAGGGAGACCAATAACGGTGACGATAACAGACGAGTGCCCCGGTGGTCCTTGCGCCTCCGAGCCAGTCCACTTTTACCTTAGCGGCAAAGCCATTGGTGCCTTAGCCAAACCTGGCCAAGCCTATAAACTTCGAGCCGCTGGTGTTCTCCGTGTTGGTTTCAGACAGTACGTATAAAATAGATTAGTTATTATATATCTCCTAAAATTTTAACATGTTTCTCTTACAATGTCTAATCCACATTCTGGTTTGAAATTGGATTAGACAGTTTTCCTTTTGGTTCGTATTCGTTACTAAACCCGGCCGGTTTGATATATTTTACCACCTTTTTCAATGTGTTTTACTTTTTAAAACTTATCAAGTTTTCAAGATTTTATGTTTTTGAATGATAATTCTGTTCAACTAAACATGTGTCCTTGAACTGCTATGTTATTCACTATTTAGCTCACAAAAAAAAAAACCAGTTAAATCTTAAATAATTTTGATTTGTTTTGTTTTGTTACCAGTGCTCCGTGTTTATATAAAGGGACTACTATAGCTTTCCGCATTGATGCCGGAGCAAATCCTTACTACATGTCATTTGTTGTGGAATACGAAAACGGTGACGGAGACTTGGCCTCTATTGAGATTCAACCGGCCGGAGGAAGGTTTATCTCCATGCAAGAAATGAGGTCCGCCGTATGGAAGGTAAACTCCGGCAGTCCTCTCCAAGGTCCGTTCAACATTAGACTTACTTCTCGCATATCACGTAAAGTAATCGTCGCTCAAGCTGTTATTCCGGCGAATTGGAAAGCCGACGCGACTTACCGATCAATCGTTAACTTTTAGAGTCTTATTTATTTTTGGTCCGGTCGTAAGTTCGACTCATTTCGTCGTACTCTAGTCAAAATACTATAGAGAAAGCTTGTAATATGACGTAATCGATTTAATAATAGAAAAAATGTTGACTCATCAATATGAACCCATAAACTCACTTAGAGCATTCAATGCAAGAACTCCATGAGAGGTTCTTATTTAATATTTAATTATAAAATTTATCTTAAGAACCCTTGTTAAGATAATGTTGTTTCTATGCTCCAATGGTAGAGTTCTTACCAAAAAAAAAGAAGGGAAATCTTCATATTGTCTTGCTCGTGATGATTCTCAAAACATATATACAGATGCATCTGAAATATGTAATTCAATCTCTCATCAACATCAGTAATTACACCAGTTAACAAGGGGTACAAACGTAGAAAGAAGTTAATTCACAAACTGAAACGAAACTCTACATACTATATTTGTTTCATGTCAATAAATTTAGTTAATGACTTTACAACTCTAACCCAGGACATAGAATTGAGAGGCAAACCTTCTAAAGGAGCATTTTCTGGTATAGCTGGCTGCACTCCTTCAATAGCCAGCCAGTGACAGACAACTTCAGTATCAAGGGGAGCTTTTGGTAGTGGGGCTTCAATCATCTTACATCTTCAATCATCTTCCTTAAGTTGAGAGCACCATCTACATCCGAAGCTGTTAAAGTCGTTCTCTTTGAGTGACGCATGCATTTGATAACTTCCTGCAAAGACATCCAAAAAGGTGAGACAACATCCTATTTCAAAAACTTGATTCCTTCTCCCGGTTTTCTCAAACAAAGAGAACAAGATTCAGCAGCAACGAAATCAAGGTTGACTTAAAAAAAACCAATAAGAAACATGATTTATCAAAAACTAGATTATACGCTGTTTCACATTCTTGATTCAGAATTGAGCTTAATATTAAATGAAACCATATGAACAATCGTTACCTAGAACTAGTGCGGATTGAGGAACGAAATGAGTATACGCTGTTTCTCTTTCAGCTGCTGTTTGTTGACCTTTCTGAAACTCTTTCAACACAGCTTGAAAGTCCTTTGCCAAGGCCACTCTTTATCCACGCAATGTTGTTCAAATCGGTTGCTATAGATATCAGTTCTTGGTTGAAAACTACGTGAGCAGAGATTATCATACGATCTTCCTCATCTGCAGCAGATCATAAAATGAAAGAAATAAGAAAGCATCATCAATTCTAAAAGCCAAACCCAAGAGAAATACAGAAAGTGCATAACACGTTTTGAAAATCTCTTGTTCAACGTTTCTATGCTTCATGTAACAACGGAAATTGGTTATGGCAATAGCTGAGAGACTATCTATATCTGTGACATGTCACATAGCTAAAGATTATCCTCACTGGATTGCATCAGAATAATTAGCTTTACATTTCCACTGAATTGCGCATCAGAATAAACAATATCTCAATCACAATAAAACAGTCTTCGCTCTCGCTTAACAATCTCTACCACATTGGAATCAGAATTTCACACATTGGATTACCCCCAAAAACAAGGAAAATCCAGTAGAAAAAACCGCCTAAAACAAGCCATGATCAAGGATTTGGATGAAGATTCATGAATCACTACGAACATTTCCAGAACAACACTAAAAATCTAACCAAATTGGAAACCAAAATCCTCTGGAAACCCGAGGAATCAGAAGAAAAGAAACGAAAAAGAAAAAAACCCAAAAAGCAGGGGATCTAAATTTTGATGTTATAACGAAATCGAGAGGTTTGTTTGTTTAAAACTAACCAGAGAAAGGTTTTCGCTTGAGACAAGGGTCAACCTGATTACACCAACGCAATCGACACGATTTCCCAGAGCGGCCAGGGATTCCACGAGCGATCAAGCTCCAATTCCTCGGACCTAACTTGCTCATAAGCTTCGTGGGCACCGCGTCCTCCTCCGTAGACCAAGGTCCCTTCACTTTGCTCTTAATTCCTACTCCGCAATTACCACCGCCGCTTCAATCTCTGACAGCTAACTCGGCGAGCTCCGCCTCAATCGCAGCGCTGATTCCTTCATCGGAATCGACGGATGGTAAACGTAACGGCACCGATCGATTCGTTTCTCCTTCCATTTTTTTTTGCCAAAAACGAATTAATTTTTTGAAAAAAGAAAATGATTCTGGGTTTGTAACTGCAATAAGCTTTAGTGGGGAGGTTTTATTAAACCATGCAATGAGATTCTCCATTAAATCGCATCAGTGAGGAGAAGCCTAGAGAGAGATCGAAGGGAAAGAGAACAAATGGGAAGAAGAAAACACGGTTTGTCTTCTCAAAATCGTCTATCCAATCACAACTTCACACCTGGCAGTTAAGAACCGTATCTTAAAATCCTTAATTAAGAAGCGATTCTTCACTTATTTGTTAATTTTCATTTAAATTAATTCCTATTAATGCTAAGAACTCCTATTAAGATGCTGCGTTGATCATGGTCTTAGTTTATTAATGAGGGCTATGCTAATTTGCAACTAATTTCATCAAGAGAATTGTTACTACAATTGGTGTATCTACCAATACCATTGATCAATAAAGAAAAACCATAGAAATATAGAAAAATTGCTACGACGACTACGTCATGTTCTTCCTTTCCTCACGACAAACTCTAATAAACCATAAAAAAGACTCGGAATCGTACTCTTTAAATATGTCTTGTATATATAGACTATATAGCTAATGAATTAATGATTTGTCTTCAAAAAAATTAATCCTTATAGGTTTTAATCTCTTTAGTATCTACAACTATCCTCTATCTATATACAAGAGAAGATGGAGAGATGAACTACAATAGCAAATTCTTCAAGTTTGGTGTTTCATCAAGATCTAAAAACAGTAAAGTTAAAATTAGTTGTGCTAATATGTTGTGTTATTGCTTCAAGTTTGGAGTTTATCTTACAATGTATTCGTCCAAAAAAAGAAAAAAAAAAAAATCTTACAATGTCTAATCCAAATTGTGGTTTGAAATTGGATTGGACACAAACCAGAATTCGTTTGTTTTTCTTTTGGTTCGTATTCGTTACTAAACCCGGTTTAATATATTTTACCACCTTTTCAGTTCCATATGTGATTTACTACAGAATTACCTTTCAAAAACATATAAACCAGTTAAATTTGAAATAATATTGATTTGGTTTGTTATGGGACTAATATAGCTTTCTTTATTGACGCCGGAGCAAATGCTTATTACATGTAATTTGTTGTGGAATACGAAAACGGTGATGGAGATTTGGCCTCCGTTGAGATTCAACCGGCCGGAGGAGAGTTTATCTCCTTGCAAGAAATGAGGTCCGCCGTATAGAAGGTAAACTCCGGCAATGATTTGAGAGGTCCGTTCAACATTTGACTCACTTCTCGCGAGTCCCGTAAAGTAGTCGTCGGTGAATTGGAAGGCCGGCCAAACTTACCGATCAATCGTTTTAACTTTTAAAAGTTTTATTTGTTTGTGGTCAGGGTCTAGTCAAAATACTATAGAAAAGATGTTGACTTACCAAATTCAACTTTTGTCACCATTTGAATTTTTAGTTATTTGGCAAATTTTGCAAAAAAAAAACACAAATAAATTCGCTAGATTTAATAGTCAGATACAAAAATTACCACTTACACCCAAAAAGTAAAGCAATCAAATGTGAAGCAACTTGCAAATGTCAAAAAGAGGGTTTGTAAATTTAGTGGCAATAGAGTTTGATAATTGAGTCAGCGCCTGCAGTGAATAGCCATGGTTGTCTCGGATGAAACTTGCAGTCCAAGACTCCTGCCATCACAAAATATTCAAAACCCATTAATCTCTTGAAGAATCAAAACATATGACGATGACGCATAATAATAGTGTGATTCTAAAAGACCATAAAAACTGACCTCCCCCATTTGAAGAAGAAGAATGGCCTCTTAGGATCTCCAATGGCACAAGCAGAGGATTCTCGTTCAGATCATTATACACCTTTCCATGGAAGACATAAGCTGTTGAGTCCTCCGAGCACGAAGCAAACAACGGATACGAACGGTGAAACGCTACATTCGTGATGTCCTTGGGATGATTCTTGAGAGTCTTGTACGGTCTCGAAGACAGATCCATGTCAAACCAACACATCTTCCCTTCCTTGCTTCCTACTATCAGATTATCACCACCGGGATGAATCGCCATTGATGAGATTTCTTTCATTCCAGTCTCGAGCTTTTTGACGGGCTCGTCTATCTTCAACAGATTGAAAACACGCACGTTCTTTCTTGTCGCGATGAAGAAGTATGAACGGCTGGGATGGAAAAGTGCAGTCACCGGAAGTCCACGGATCTTGAATGGCTTTTGTGTAAGCTTTTTTGAGATTTGATGAATTACAACACCTCGTGTTTCGCCGGATGCCATGACTGTCGATAGATAGTCCCCCTTACGATGCCAGTCCATACTCGATATGTTCTGAAAAGTATAAATATATATACCAAACCGGTTAAAGGATATATATATATTTTTTCCCTGTGATAGAGGATATTTTAGCAAGTGTACCTTAAAATGTCTTATCTTGATCCCTCCATACTTCTCATCTGGAAGCCAGCTTGCAATTGCTGCGACTATGAAATACATTGTGCAAAATATACAAAAGAGATTTAGTCATTCGGATTTCCATCTCAATTTCTTACAATGTGTTGGTGGCTATACTGAGAGACACTTACCAGATGCTTTTGGTTCTGGAAGGTTTCCCAAGTGAAGCAGCTCTTTAATATTTTTCTGTTCCTCATCAGTGCCAAGTTCAGTGTTCAGGATAACCAAATCTGGTCCCCTGCAAATATGAGATGTGATGGTTTCAGAACAGCAAGTTAAAATAAATCAGAACACAAACTCCCAAGATCCAAACTCACATGGCAACGGCTAAAATTGAAAAGTCCGAAAGAGGATTCCAAGCCACACACATAACAGCTTCATCAAACTGCCAGATCTTAAGACATCTACCAGTTTCCACTTCCCATATACGAACAGAACCATCAGTTGAACCTTTGAAGAGAGAAAAAAAGAAAAAAAAAATACAAGGTTGGCATCTTGGAAAAAAAGATAAAAAAGAGCTCATTAAAACTGAACAAAAACATTAAATGAAATACCCGAGGCTATCCACTGGCCAGAACATTCGGTGGATATGGAAGTAACAGTTCCTGTATGGCCTTTATATTCAAGATAACAGGAGTTTGGATAAGGTCTAAGATCTTTCCTACTAGGCAGCTTAGGCTTCAAAGATTCAGGATCGATGTTTATCTGGAGAAAGGAAACACACTCATGAGATTAAATATTGGAAAAAAAAAATAAACCAGAAAATGAGATGATCAAATTAGTCCTCACTCTCTTCTTTCGAACTCTTGGACATAGGTATAGATCCAAACAACGGTCAAAAGTCTCTTTTAGTGCATTCTCATATGCTGGGATGCTTCTTAGAGATGTAAACCTACGCACATATATATTTACCACAGGGCTTAAGCTACCAAATTTCAAAGAAAACTATAACAGAGAGTATATTAAGCGGTACTTTTACATACCTTCTAGGAATGAATTTTGGACGATCTTCCTCATACATCAAATCGAAAGAGCCTATCTCTTCCTCTGTTGGAATGAATTCCAAAGAAGGATTGTATGATTCCTCGTGCCCTAGAAAGCCAAAGTGTACAGATTAAAGACCTTTAAAAATGCAATTCACAGGCAGAATCAGATAAACAGGTGGTCGGCAAAAAAGTTTGCACCTGGGAATTTTAGTTTCGGTGGAGGAATATAAGTTAAGTGCTTGCTCTTTTGATCTGAAGGTGAATCATCACCCCATAAAAGGTATACATTGGGCTCTTCCTCAGGCTTATCAAACTTGATCAACCCCTTACGGATTGCTCTAATGTACTTAACAACCTTTTTAGCCTCCCATTTTGAAGGTATGAACCTTCGCTTGGGTTCTGGTGCACTTGAGAGTGGATGTATTGCATCATCCCATTNGCTCTAATGTACTTAACAACCTTTTTAGCCTCCCATTTTGAAGGTATGAACCTTCGCTTGGGTTCTGGTGCACTTGAGAGTGGATGTATTGCATCATCCCATTTGAACCAATCGACAGAATCCTGGCACCAAGAGAATCAATCGAAAAGGTCACATTTTGAAGTGATTTGGTATTATATTAGTTGAAAACGGCTACAGAGAAACCACATTACGTACCGGATATGGATCAAAGTCAGCATGAGGGGCTTCCCCTTTGAGCATTCTACGAACGAGCTTCCACTCCTCTTTAGTCAGCTCCACTTCCTCGTCATTATATTCATCATAAATTTTGCGCCTAAAAAAAGCCCCACAAATTGCATCACCATAATGCTACTAAATAACTAACTATATATACCAGTAAACAGAAAAGTCTTCAAACTGACCATTTCTTGGAGTCATCCATATTTGCAAGAAAAGAGTCAAGTTTGTCTTGTTTTTCTTTCTTGGTAATCTTCTTCCCAGTGATGTCATAACCAATATGTTTCTCATCCTTATACCACACCAAGGGAACATCCCCTACTGTATTTCTCGGAGCAACCTACAGATTAAAAATAAATCAATATATAATCTCGTTTGGAAATAGAGAAAGATACGTTTAAGAATCTATAATGAATAGATAAAGCATCGACCTCGTCTTCTGAAGAATCGCTCTCTTCGGCGACTTCATCTTGCTCAGAACCATCGTCACTCCCATCTTCCTCACCATTTTCACTATCCACTTGTTCACTTACATCACCGTCGTCATCATTATCATCTGAGGCCTCATGACCTATACCAGTATATCCCGGCATAGTTACTCTCTCTTACTTGAAATTTTCTTTCACATAATAGAGCTAGAAACCCTATTCCCCCATTAATGCTCATAATAAACTCCCACAAGTATTTTCGATCAAACTATAAAACCTAAAGAGATTAGCCTATTCAATTTCTAATAAATTTAACACCCATCCATCAAGAGCTTGAACCCTAAAATATCAAGTTGAAGATGAGCTAAAGCAGAGGAAAAGCACAAGCAAGCAATTACCATGGACGTCGTCCTCTGATGATTTTCTCTCTCCATCTTCTGTCTCTCTCGGTGAACCATCCTCCTCGGAATCGTAAAAATCGGAGTCGAAATCATCGGAATTCAAAGACCCGGACAAACTCTACAAAACAAAAAAACCCAAAAAGATAAACAAATAAACCAAATGCACAATAAACGGAAATAAAAAAGCTCCAAGCTATGAAACAAAAGAGAAGGCGCAAGGAAAAGGAGAATACGTCTCCGTCGTAATCGGAATCAGTTCCGGAATCTAGTAGCAAGTCTTCCTCTTTCAAGCTTTTCACTTCCTTTGCTGCAGGTTTCTGTTTCTGAGATTTTACAGAGACGCTCTTGCTCTTTGTTTCTCTCATTTGATCTTCGTTAGCTGCTTCGCTCTTCCTCATAGGAGGCGAGGTTTGGACTAAACGAACTCGTTTGATGCTGAATAAAAAGAAAAGATTTAGGGTTTAGGCTAAGAGTCGTATTGCTCCCTAACTCATATGGGCCTATATGATGTTCATGGGCCAAAAGAGTTAATTTTTATTTTTATTTGGTCACATGATATATATAAAAAAAATTCGACACACGAAATACAAATTTATCACGTTGTTTTTTTTTTTTTTACTCAATTCTATCGATTAGTTTAAATATTTAAAATTATTGTATAAAACTATATTATACTTTTAAAATTTACTGTTAAAATAATGGTCCTTTAATACAGTTATGCAAAAAATAATATATAAATTTCCGACATAGAGTTTTTTTGTTTGTTTTACATGTATATAATTTAGGTTTTGATAACAAATGATGATGATTTTTTTTTTTAAATTAAGAAACTCCATCAAAACCTTTTAAAGTCACTCCAAAACTCTTAAAAATCAACTATTTAAAATATTTGATTGAATAACATGAAAGGGCAATTCATATTTGATTGATTGAAAGGAGAACTTAAATGGTACTGTTTCAAACAATTTCTCAACATGAAATTAAAGAAGACATTTAGAAATCGTTAGTTGAATAACAAAAATTTTTAAAAAAATCACACAATATTATAAAATTCTTAATCAAATACACTTTTTTGTGGATGGTGTGATCAATATTTACCCACAAACCGCTACAATGGGAGAAATTGACGTTACATATTTGAGTTTGTCATTTGTGTAACGAGACAAATTCATACAATTTTGAATTTCACACTGCTTTGAAACCGTACAATAATTTATATTTTTGTCTCAGATGATTGTCTACCTTTGAAAAGTTGATTTGAAACTATTTGTTACATATATATTAATCGTCTAGAAATAATATTGATTTAAAAAGCTCCATCATATATCAATCGATTTTCCAAATCTTCTAGCGAAGAATGCAGAAGCAGATAACCAGACGGTCAGCAAAAAGATTGCACCAGAAAATGAGATGATCAAATTAGTCCTCACTCTCTTCTTTCGAACTCTTGGACATAGGTATAGATCCAAACAACGGTCAAAAGACTCTTTTAATGCATTCTCATATGCTGGGATGCTTCTTAGAGATGTAAACCTACGCACATATATATTTACCATAGGGCTTAGGTTACCAAATTCCAAAAGAAAACTATAACAGAGAGTATATTAAGCGGTACAATTACATACCTTTTAGAAATGAATTTTGGACGATCTTCCTCATACATCAAATAGTAAGAGGCTATCTCTTCCTCTGTTGGAATGTATTCCAAAGAAGGATTGTATGATTCCTCGTGTCCTGGAAAGCCAAATTGTACAGATTAAAGACCTTCAAAAACGCAATTCCCAGACAGAAGCAGATAGAAAGACGGTCGGCAAAAAAGTTTGCACCTGGCAATTTTAGTTTCGGTGGAGGAATATAAGTTAATTGCTTGCTCTTTTGATCTGAAGTTGAATCATCACCCCATAAAAGGTATACATTGGGCTCTTCCTCAGGCCTATCAAACTTGATCAACCCCTTCCGGATTGCTCTAAGGTACTTAACAACCTTTTTAGCCTCCCATTTTGAAGGTATGAACCTTCGCTTGGGTTCTGGTGCACTTGAGAGTGGATGTATTGCATCATCCCATTTGAACCAATCGACATAATCCTGGCACCAAGAGAGTCAATCGAAAAGGTCACATTTTGAAGTGATTGGTATTATATTAGTTGAAAACGGCTACAGAGAAACCACATAACGTACCGCATATGGATCAAAGTCAGCATGTGGCGCTTCCCCTTTGAGCATTCTACGAACGAGCTTCCACTCCTCTTTAGTCAGCTCCACTTCCTCGTCGTTATATTCATCATGAATTTTGCGCCTAAAAAAAGCCCCACAAATTGCATCACCACAATGCTACAAAATAACTAACTATATATACCAGTAAACAGAAAAGTCTTCAAACTGACCATTTCTTGGTGTCATCCATAGTTGCAAGAAAAGAGTCAAGTTTGTCTTGTTTTTCTTTCTTGGTAATATTCTTCCCAGTGATGTCATAACCAATATGTTTCTCATCCTTATACCACTCCAAGGGAACATCATCCCCTACTGTATTTCTCGGAGTAACCTAAAGATTAAAGATAAGACAAATATATAATTTCGTTTGGAAACGGAGAAAGGTAGTTTCAAAATCTATAATGAATAGATAAAGCATCGACCTCATCTTCTGAAGAATCCCTCTCTTCGGGGACTTCATCTTGCTCAGAGCCTTCGTCACTCCCATCTTCCACACCACTTTCACCATCTACTTGTTCACATTCATCACCATCATCATCATTATCATCTGAGCCCTCGTGACCTATACAAGTAGATCCCGGCATAGTTACTCTCTCTCTTACTTGGAATTTCCTTTCACATATTAGATCTAGAAACCCTATTCCCCCCATAAATACTCATTATAAACTCCCACAAGTATTTTCTATGAAACTATAATAAACCTATACAAATTCTAATTATTAAGCAAGGCTTTTACGCCCAACCATCAAGAGCATGAACCTTAAAATCTCAAATTGAAGATGAGCTAAACCAGAGGAAAAGCACAAGCAAGCAATTACCATGAACCTCGTCCTCGGATGAATCTCCCTCTCCATCTTCTGTCTCTCTCTGTAAACCATCCTCCTCGGAATCGTAAATATCGGAGTCGAAGTCATCGGACTTTACAGAGATTTTCAAGCTTTTCACTTCACTTTTCAAGCTTTTCACTTCCTCTTTCAAGCTTTTCACTTCCTTTTTCAAGCTTTTCACTTCCTCTTTCAAGCTTCTCACTTCCTTTTCTACTGGTTTCACTTCCTTTGCTGCTGGTTTCTGTTTCTGAGATTTTACAGAAACGCTCTTGCTCTTTGTTTCTCTCATTTTATATTCGCTAGCTGCTTCGCTCTTCTTCATCGGTGCTTTTAGAGGCGAGAACTCGTTTGAAGATGCATGCGGACGAAGAAGAAAAGATTTAGGGTTTATATAATGTTAAAGTCGTATCCCTAACTCTTATGGGCTTATATAATGTTAATGGGCCATAAGTGTGAATTTTTTTTTTTTTTTGGTCAAGTGAATTTTTTGTAACCTACAAGTTGTAGAACGTTTAACTTTTTTAATTTATCACACTAATTGTTGTTACAAGTGCGAGAGACTTGTGGCAAATCGTATCAAGCATTAGGAGGACACAGGGCAAGCCACAAGAAGAACAAGACTTGCACAACAATGACGTCGACGAAAACAGAGCAGGAGAAAACAGAGTACGAGAACGGAGAAGAAAATTCACCAATGTCGGATCTGTTTTAGAGTTTTCACTTCAGGACAAGCACTTGGAGGTCATTAAGAGATCTCACGGAAGCAGTAACATCGGATCATGAAGAGGATTGTCTGTAAATCATATTGTTCGAATCGATAAAGAAGAAGAAGTATCAGTGAAACAGAGGATGATAGATCTTAATCTTCCTGCACCCAACGAAGACGATGATATTGACAAAGACGGTTGGGAGCTCGAAGCTCTCGATGATCCAAAACCTTCCCCAGCTCTCTCAAACATTCAAGGAGCTCAAAAACGACCTGTGTCTCAGTCCTCTAGACCTACAGGTACCAATCTTTAGCTGAATCAGTTCGCCTCAACACATTTTGTCTATTAAGCCTCCTGATATTCACATGGTTACATTCATCGCTCTTTATAGCTACAAGCTCAAGACCACGGATTAGCACGGTGAAAGCAGCTGCGAAATCCGAAGACGAAATCAAAACGTGATCAGGCTTTTATGCTGCATCTTCCCGAACATATTCTCTGCAGCACTTTACATACATATCAATCAAAGCGTTTTGCAGGTGAGTATCAGAAGGAATGTCGAGTCTTAATGTATAACCCTGTAGACTTTTCTCTTTAAGAAAGCTCCTAGTTGATGAGATTGCTACAAGGGCACTTGTGACGGATACTGAAGCTGGGAAGAATTGAGCATCAGATTGAAAAGTTCTATCGATAGTTCTGGAAGATTATTTCGGCTGTAGCAAGATATCATTGCATTCCAGGCAAAAATGTTGTTCGGTCTCATGGTGGAGAAAACTTTTAAAGCCATCTCTGGTAAGCCACATTTTAGAATACAGATCGATAAGGGAGCTGCCGACAAAACCATCCAGCACCTGTCCAGTTTTAATCAAGAACCTCATGGCCAAAACTGAGAGCCTCTAATCCAGCACACGCATTTATAACACAAGTCATAATATCGGAGTCAGGTTTCAAGCTCTCATCATCATCTTTCATGGACATGAAAACTTTCAGTGCCTCTTTGAATTTCCCATTCTTACAAAGCCCTGAGATCAAGGAACCCCATGCAATCATACGTCCTGGTGTTGGTGTTGATAAATTCTGACTAGTTATGGTACAAGAAAAACAAATAATGTCCAAGTAAGTTTTTGAATGTATGCTTCAACTCCTTTGAATTGTAGACTTTGGATGAAAGGTTGATAATGTATAAAGAATGTTGGTATTTGAATGTTGTTGTTGTGTCAATTTTTTTTTGGAAATTAGACAAAACTTATCTACAGTAAAACTTCTATAAATTAATAAATTTTATCGATCCCGAGTTGGGTCAATGTAAAAATTAGTAAAATTCGATAAGATAATAAGATAATATTTTTTTAGAAACTCTTATGTAAATATATGGTCCCAATAATAAGATAAATTAATAATTAAAAAATATAGGCTTGTATATATAGTAAAATATGACTTTATTGTTGTGTTATTTTTCTGAAAATTGGAATCACACTCGAGTTCATCTCTAATATTTCTTATTGCATCAATAATTTTTGGTGTTGTTTTCTTGATTTGCATTCAAAAATTTTGAAAAGTTCTACAAGGTATAGGTGATTCCTAACGCTTAGCTACTACCAAATATTTTATATTATCATCTTCAACTTCATCATCAACATTAGGCACAATTTTTTATAAACTCTGAACTTCCGAGCATATATCACTTTTATCTAGATAGTCGAATATGCTATTGACATCTATTATTTTTCGCTAATTGAGATTATTAATCACAACTTTATGTTCATAAATGTTGTTTGACTCATCTTCCAAATTCATTGATGCTACATCTCCTGAACACATTTTGCACATATTATTGAAAACAATTTGTTATTGCCTCTTAATGATCATTAAGAGTTCAAACAGTAAAATATTTCTATAAATTAATAACTTTATAAAATAATAAAATTTTGAAGTCCCAACATTATTAATTTATAGAGGTTTTACTGTATATGTTCCAGATCAACAAAATCATAAAACTTTTCAATTTTTTATCATGTTCGTTACTTGTTTTGCGGTCTTGATTTGAGGCCCTTATACTTATCGGATGGAAATGCTTTTTTATTTTGGAAGAGTCCAATTCGACACGCAAGAGAGCATTTTATCCAGTTTATTGCCTTTTAATGATCATTAAGAGTTCAAACCGCAAAATAATTCTATAAATTAATAACTTTATAAAATAATAAAATTTTGAAGTCCTAACATTATCAATTTATAGAGGTTTTACTGTATATGTTCCAGATCAACAAAATCATAAAAATTTTCATTTTTTTATCATGTTCGTTACTTGTTTTTGCGGTCTTGATTTGAGGCCATTATATTTATTGGATGGAAATGCTTTTTTTATTTTGGAAGAGTCCAATTCGACATGCAAGAGATCATTTTATCCAGTTTAGTAACACAAAGTATGTGCCTCGATCGGAGTATGTCATCGAATTTTGCTATCTGAAAAGGTGTCTCAGACTTGAACAACATTTTAGATTTAATATGTTCGAGACTGCCTTGAATTGTTGCGGTAGAAATAGAAGACGATCCCTGTAAATCAGACAACTCCTTGTGAAAATCCTTGGACAAATTCGATAGTTCCTTGTGAAAATCATTGGACATCGACTTCACCAATCCGAGTATCTCATCCAATTCTACTTTGAGGCTGTCTTCAACTGCGGCAGAAGAAGTCGATTCTTGCATTTCTACATGTTTGATTCACGAACAAGATTAAAATATTTTGCACCTTAGGCGTCCTTGACCAAAGTTTCCCTGTATACTGCCATTGGGATTTTGGGGTCCTCTACAAATCATCCAAGATAGTTACGCACCTCCAACTCAGATTTAAATTCCATGAGGCATTTTGCAAAAGAAGCATACATATTCTTCGGGCCATCCCACTTGAATTTCAGGATTAGCTGAAGGGCTAATGGCATAATCTGTTCAACCTCAGCTTCTGACAAAGAAGAAAGCTCCGAGAGAGCACACTACAAATAAATACATATATGTCGATATAGAGTTTTCAATCTAAGATCAACTTCTTTTAGACTCATCGAGCTTAGTAAAGATATATTAAAAATTGTTTTTTAATATATATATATATATTAATTCTGATTAAAACAGAATAATAATAATAATAATAATAAAAATACATTCGTAATATTTGGTTAACAAAAAAGATTAACAAAATAGAGATCACATCTGTTTTCTTCAGATTTGCGACAGCTGATGTTTCATTGCGTGCTTTATCTGCACACATTATTGAAATCACACCAAAGTCTCGCTAAATCTTAAGGCTCGCTAAGGCCTTGTCGATAGACAGGTTAAATGTAGAGATCCCCATCTCTCTAATCTTCTCATGATTGTGGTGAGCACAGCCGCCAGATCGTTAAATGTAGAGATTCCCATCTCTCTAATCTTCTCCAGGTTTTCTGTAGAAACACCCTCCTCCCTTAGGATATCTAGGTCGATTTCATCTTTTACAGCCATTTCAAAATCGTAAGTCGATATTTTAGAAGAACAAAAGAACGGAGAGGCGAGTAGATATTAGGTTTTTGCCTCGTGCTTTCACTTAGGTATTGGTATTTATAAGAAATGTTCTGGTAAAAAAAATTGTTTTTAATATATATATATATATATTAATTCTGATTAAAACATAATAATAATAATAATAATAATACATTCGTAGTGTTTGGTTAAAAAAAAAAAATTTAACAAAATAGACAGGTTCTTCTTGAGCTGCATATCCAACATCTTCTTCTCTTGGGAACGCAATTCCTCTAATTAATAATGAAAGACATTAATCCGAAGGCCTAACGAGACAAGTCAACGGGGAAATTAAAGGAGTGATGAGTTTTTCCTTTTAAGAGAGAGTGATGTAAGTGGTTTGGCACCACCATTAAGTCATGCCATTGAAGAAGAATCGCAACTTTACACTTTGCGTAGACGAACTGCTTCCACAAAGTTGAATTAAAAAATATTTCATTGAAAAAAGTCCTTGTGCGTGTTAAATTACCTTGCTAAGTGACTTCTTTGAGTACATTAATTTGTTTTATTTTATTTTTGTAACCGACAAGTTGAGGAACGTTGAACTTTTAATTTATCACACTAATTGTTGTTACAAGTCAGACTCCAACTCCTATGTGTACAAGATTTTTGCACTTATGGATGATTTGATCTTCGAACGATCAGTTCGATGAATTGAAAAAGATCTCACATGATCGCTGTGTGGGTCGTTGATCACGTTTAATACAGTGTTACGGGGGAAAAAGTGAGATGGTTAGGTTTGTATTAAACCGAAGGAATCAATTTTAGTGGGTCCAAAGTTAAATGCGTTCGTAGCTTAACTATTTAGCCTTTTTGGTTAATCGTATTATGCATATACTTTGACAGAAACGATTTAGCTCACATCTATTGTCTTATCTAACTGTTTTATCTCCAGATTAAGTTTAAGTTTATCTAAATAGACTTTAGTTGGCATTTGTTTTTTTCTGTTGAACAAGAACGTGTGGGAGTGTTACTGATGAACGAAAATTATGGACTCTTGACTTTTTCTCATTATTTTCTAACTTGGAAGATCCAAAATCAAAGGAGAAATCCTATATTTTTTCACAATCTCTGCATTCCTAATCGTATTAATTCGAGTGATTAGTGGAATTTAACATTTAAGATTATAGTAGAGATTAAGTTAGTATCAGAATCCTGCTGGCTTTAAGTTGCTAAGATCAAAAGGAGAGGCCGAGAGGGCAAGCAGAATCTGAATTGATATTAATTTATTATTTTAATTTTTTTTATCACATTAGAGAGATAATAAAGTTACTGGTGGGTGAGGATAAGTTGTGAAACCGTCGTTTGAAATACTACGTGGCTGTCACAAACTGACGACAGCCATAAAATGTTTTAACATTCTTCCCCTCATTTTTGGACAACGCTTTGTTCTGGTCCGACTCGTTACAACAACAAAAAAAAGCTCTCCTGTGATTTGAAATACCGAAAATACCCTAAGTGGAGCATCAGTTAAAATTAATTATTTTTGGCGCATTGAACTTAAAGTTGCGCCGAAAATAGACAACTAAGCCGTGTTGCGTTGCGTCTGATATTTCGGGGTGTTAAAATAGATATTTACCTATTTTTAATCCGATTGATGAGGAGGGTATTTTGGTAAATTTAGAGGAGAATTTTTTTTTTTTGCAGAAACGGGCAAAGCTCGCATGTTACATTGTCATTTCTTCACCCTTTCATGGCAAACGCTTTAATTAGATTATTCAGAATAACAAAATTTACTCTTCCTTTTTTCCGTTTCAAGATCGAATTAATTAAAGAAATTTATAAATATAGGGTGAGAGAAGAAGGGGAAGTTAAAAAAACAAAAATTAAATAAAGAAATTTTAAGCTTAATTTTGGTTTCTTCTTTCTCTTCGTCTTCTTCTTTAGTTCGTTGGTTGCAGAAGAAGAAGAATGCTTTTGTCACCTACTCTCCTTTTGTAGTTTCTCTACTTCTTCTTCTCTCTTCTTTGAGAGAGATAATCCTCAAAAGCTCTCTCTATCTTTCTCTCTCTCTCTCTCTCTTCTGTGATTTGGTTTTGAAGATGGAGAGATACAAGTGTAGATTTTGCTTCAAGAGCTTCGTCAATGGAAGAGCTTTAGGTGGTCACATGAGATCTCACATGCTTAGTCTATCTGCCAAACGCGAGCTCTATGAATTAACTGGCGAAGAAGGAGGAGAAGAAGAGGAAAGGCCGAGTCAACTCAGTAACGACGATACCGAGTCAGATGCTTCTTCGTCGTCTGATGAGCAAGAAGAAGATCGTGGAAATTGCGGTGAGTTTGATAACCCAGAGCGGAATCGTCTTCGGATGGTTGATGATGAAGAAATGGAGTTTGATTTCGCCCAAGGCGACGTTGAAAGCGAAACCGAGTCGTCGAGGATCAATCCATCTCGGAGACGATCCAAGCGAACTCGGAAACTCGGATCGTTCGATTTCGACTTTAAGACGCTGAAAACGAGCCAACCCGGTGAGTCAATGACCGAGCCAGAGCATCACAGCTCAGCTTCTGACACAACGACGGAGGAAGATCTGGCCTTTTGTCTCATTATGCTCTCGAGAGACAAATGGAAGCAGCAGAAGAAGAGCAAGACGATGACAAAGCAAACGGTGGAAGAAGAAGATGAGACAGATCATGAATGTGAAGATTATAAATGGAGTAAGAACAGAGGAGGAAGAGGGAGATTCAAGTGCGAGACTTGTGGCAAAGTGTTCAAATCGTATCAAGCATTAGGAGGACACAGAGCAAGCCACAAGAAGAACAAGACTTGCACAACGATGACGTCGACGAAAACAGAGCAGGAGAAAACAGAGTACGAGAATGGAGTAAGAACGGAGAAGAAAATTCACCAATGTCCGATCTGTTTTAGAGTTTTCACTTCAGGACAAGCACTTGGAGGTCATAAGAGATCTCACGGAAGCAGTGATATCGGTTCAAGAAGAGGGTTGGCTGTAAATCATATTGTTCGAATCGATAAAGAAGAAGAAGTATCAGTGAAACAGATGATGATAGATCTTAATCTTCCTGCACCCAACGAAGACGATGATTCCTCTGTAGTGTTTGATCAATGGTGAAAACGAAAGGTAACAGACTTTGCGTGATTCTCTGGTTGTCAAAAAATTTAAATCATTTCGATTATCATTATTCCTTTTTTTTATTTTTCCTATTGATCGAATTCTAAATCAATTTTATGTTTTTGTTTATTGGTTTATCATTATTATTTTAAATGCAAAGGAGGCTACTTTTACATGTTCTAACGCCAAGTCTTTTACTACTATCCTCACGTCGTGTTGGCCTAAATCAGAGACCATTGAATTTTCTTTAGTGAAATATAAGAATTGTGAAGTTTCTTTTATAAGGTTTTTCACCTTTTTTTAGGTAATCGAATTATTCGTTTATTTGTTTTTTCTGGCAATTTAGGTATTACTGTACAATTTTAGAAGCTAGAGAACTTAAGAGTGCCCACTTCATATCTATCTCTTTCGCCTACTATTAGAAGAAAAAAAAAGTCAAATTTAAAAAGAAGAAATCAACTTTATTTTTGCTCTTAGTCTCTATATCATTTCCACTGTAGAATCAAATTTGGCCTTTCGGTTTTGAGCTACCACCAACTTAGAATTATTCTTCACGTATACTTTATTCTTTACTTATGATTGGAATCAAACCCGATGACTAATGTTCATAATCACCGCCCAATAGATATATATCAACAAAGCTGTGATTTAAAGTGGTTGTGATAGGTTCAACCAGACTTATTACAAAGTTTGGTGGCTACTCACTATGATTTAGTGTTTACAAATTAAAAACATTAATCCGTGTTTTGTTTGGTGGCTAATCACTTGGATTCAATGTTTACAAAGTATCATTAATCCACGACGTACGAACGAAAAGGTTGTGATTGAAGGGTACTTTCTCTTTGCTTGAAAAATTTTCGTGTACGAACGAATAAGACGGAACGTTTAAAAATAAATAAGGTAATTTTTTTCGTGTCAGTACGACGTAACCATTTGTAGTTTATATTGTTTTTTTTTTAATTATTAGTATTGTCTTTTATCATTCTTTTTTTTTGTTATCGCTGACTGTTTCTTGTTTGTCTCAAACTGCGAGCCATCTCTTCTCTGATAGTCGTCTATCAAAAGGGCTAACACGCGCGCGCGCACACACAAAAATGGAGAAATTGCTATATACACTACAAGTATGTAGAAAATAATTTACTAAGCTAAACAAAATGTATTTTACCATTATAAGTTTTCTTTTAACTTGTGCGAATGGAAAAATTAAGTTTCAAAATAACGTTTTCACAGAGTTATTAAATTGGTGCAAATGGATCAATTTAAACTTTGCCATTTTGTACATACACGACTGTTTTTCCTTTTTCGTATAATTTTGGTATTCTAAATATATATCCGATTTTGATATAATGCATATTAAATTAACAAACAAAAAAAAGATTGATTGATATTTCTTGTGTTTCTAATTGATAAATGTATTGAAGTTTTTACATATGTCAAGAAGACAATTTAAAACTTAACTATAAATGTATCAATTTTTGTGATTAACAATTTCAATCCAATAGTAATTTAATAAATTTAGATATTTTTTTTAAAGTTTACAATTCATAATCACTAACTAATAAAAAATACATATACAATTAAAAAAATACTTTTAAAATAGAGTGAGTATCCTTTAATGCCACCATTTTCTAAGCTATGATAGATTGTTAGGATTAAAAAAAAATTTGATCAAATACACTAGTTATACGCATCGAATGTTTGACATCTGGTATCGAAAAGAAGCAGATATGATGTCAGCTTTACAAGTGTTTTTCTGAATTTTTATTTTTATGAGTGTTTACCTATGACGGACTTTTTATTGGGCCTTAAACCAACGATTCTGTTTCAATGGGTATGTATGTATGCTACACCTTCATTTTCGTTTTGTCCTCGATTCTTTTCTCTCTTTTTTTTACATTGCGAAGAAACCACAGATGCTTGATTCTCTTGGAATCTTTGAATTCTCTTTGTCTAAGAAGGACTTTATGAGGATCTAGTTTATTGCCATTTTTACCCCTGAATTCTGGTCACGTGTCCGGGTCATTTTGGTCACTTTCATCACTAACCTCACAAACGTCCCCGGCAATTTCTTCTCTTCCTTCTGGCTCTGCACGACGGACGCGATTCACGGTCACATCAAATAGCATGCATTTCAAAAATAAACAAACAAATCAAATCATTTAAAAAATAGTGAAATATTGTAAATCGAGGAATCAACCTCAAATTCTAGAGTTTATACCTCGAAAAAAAAACATGTAATATTCCAAACACACCATAAAAAGGTCCGGTCAAAAAATAAGAAACCCAAAAAAAAAATACAAACATAAGACTCAAAGAGAACTTAGACCGAATATGCTGAGGATTTTATCTTTTTTTCTTACATCAACAGCAACAATAGTCTAACCTTTAATATTTTTTTCTTCATCATCTCTTTATTGCATGCCACATTCACAACACTTCGTCACGCCAAAGCTAAGCATATCCTCTTTCATATTCTATATTACATAACCACTATTTATATATCTCTATATTACCAACCTCTTCTTCTTCCTCCAGATCTCATTATATTATACATTTCTTCCTTTTTTCAATAAAAAGAAAGGATACAAACATATACATATATAAATTATATTTGAATTTAGATCTTGATGAAGTTCGGGAAGAGGATTAAAGAACAGATACAAGAGTCGTTGCCGGAGTGGCGAGACAAGTTTCTCAGCTACAAGGAACTCAAGAACCTGATCTCTTCTCCGGCGCCGGCGGAATCTATTTTCGTCGGTTTGTTGAACGCCGAGATTGAAAAGTTTAATGCTTTCTTCGTCGAACAAGAAGAAGATTTCATCATCCACCACAAGGTATGGTAAAACAGAGATGTCACTCTTGTCGAGTTTAGCGAGTCAACTCGGTTGTGTTTTAAGTTTTTTTTTTAACCAATCACTGGTCTCAACCTTTATAAAAATGTATGAAAAAAAAGCATTTCTATTGGTTGTTAAATATTATAACCATAAATGTCAAAGTAATTAATTTTATTATATGAGAAATTTGGAGGATTCAATTTACTAAAGCGAGACTTATAAAAAAGAATCCATTTAGATTTGTATCCACTATCCAATAACTTTTAGCAATTCATGGCTCTAATATAGAAGCTTCCATCACTATGCATAATCTTATGGACAAGACAATATTAAGCTCATGCATTTTCTTAACGTACTTTTATGGTAATTTTGTTACTCCATATGGCATTTCCTCTATAGATTATAATATATAACTAATTAATGCGAATTGGATTTTGAACAATATTCTATAGAGTGGGGGATTTAATTACTTTGATCATATATACTAAAATTTGAAGGACTTGCAATATCGGATTCAGAGATTGGTAGAAAAATGTGAAGCCAATGATGAGATGTTTAGAGAGGAGATTGGTGAGATCATAAAAGATATTGTCAATTTCCATGGCGAGATGGTTCTTCTCGTCAATTACAGCAACATTAATTACACCGGTGAGTCGTCTGAGCTTTTAATTAATCGATCTTTGAAATTAAATTTTTTGAGATATCGTCCGAATGTCTCTGGTCGGATAAAGAAAGAAAATGTATACAGGATTAGCCAAGATTTTGAAGAAGTACGACAAGAGAAGAGGAAGGAGATTGCGATCGCCGTTTATCCAAAAAGTTATTCGCCAGCCGTTTTTCAAGACGGATCTGGTGTCGAGGCTGGTGAGAGAGTGGGAGACAACGATGAACGCGATGTTTCCCGCGACGGAGGCGGAGGCAGAGGCAGAGGCAGAGGCAGAGGGATACGAGAAAACCGCGGCGGAGAGTCTGGCGGCGGCGGGAGAAGGGATATTTAGGAACACGGTAGCGGCGTTGTTGACGATGAGGAAGATGAGAAGGAGGAGTTCTACTTACAGCGCTTTCTCGCTTCCGCCGCTTAATATCTCCGATTCCGATCTCGTTCTACGACCGCTCCACGTCCCTTCTCCGATACCCATTCCTTATTGATCAGCGTGTACGGAAAATATGGCATTATCGTACTACTTTTGTACGGAAAATATGGCAGATCAGCTGAATCTGTTTCCCCCATTTCTGACATTTCTCAAGAAAACCGGAATGACATTACGCTTCCTTCACCTCTCTGGCCGATAACATGTAACTTCAAACAAAAATAAACCCGGGTAAATGGGTTACACAGCAGACGTAAGGGTTGAACCATGGCCCTGAGTAGCCGAAAAGTTAAGGCGACGTACTAGATCATTACATTAACATATAGAGTAAAATTGGAAGAATAATAAAAGAATTAATGCATATCGCAAAGTGTAACAACTATGTTCTTGTAAATTGTAATGTTTATATCTTTTTTTTTTAAAAAAAAATTGATCAAAAAATTATTTGATTCTCATAAATTTTGGAAAGAAAAACAAATTGTAGGGGGACTCCGATAACCCTTTTTGACGGGTGTTTTGATCTCATGTTTGCAAATAAAAACCATCTGGTCGACTACGTACACTAACGAGAGTGTAGGGGTTATCGGAGACCATGCATACGTGAGCAGCTTGGATAATTTATTTATTTGTTTTTTATTTGTTCTGTTTTTAATTGGTTTAACTGTTATTTTTGCTCTTAAATCTAGAATGCTTTAAACTGCTTGTTTGTTTGAATTTTTTGTTTTGTTTTTGGAGAAATAAACTGTGTGTTTCTTTGGTGTGTGATGCAGCTTGGACAAATAAATATTGATCAGCGCTCAACCATACGTAATTTTATTTTCAATGCAATCAACCAAGCAAACACCACATCACATACACATTGATCATCGCTCAACAATACTTAATTACTCCGAAGCTTCTATTGCAAGTAAGTTTTTTAGTCCTAATGATTCCGATAGTTAGTTATTCACTTATTCAATTAACATATCAACCTCAACATTTGTTATTTAGAAAATATATTTTTGTCACTTGCATTTCTTTCAATCAGTTTCTACTTGTTCTGGTGTTAATTAAAGAACTTTTTCATTTTGACATCAGTTAAAAGGTTAAAACTTAAAAGAGATAAGAAAAGCCCAAAGGGATCGTGGTTTTCCACCTGGTTTTCGCTGGTCAAACTTTTGGAAAAAACGAGTTTGGTCATTCCCATGAAATGACAATTATACCCCTCTTTAGACGCTGACGTAGTCCTTAGAATGACAATTATACCCCCTCGTTAGATGTAGTGACGCACCTCGAGTCAGAGGAAGGGCATATATCGTCTCCGGTCTTAAAAAAAGACGGCAAAAGTCTCGTCTCTCTTCTCTCTCTCTCTCTCCACTTAGAATCTCCGTTCTCGATCGACGACCACCACCAGGTCCACCATCACCACTCTCTCTCTCTACCGGAGAACGATATCCCGTTTTTCGATAGAATCGGTTAGTTCTCCGCCGATCTTATCAGAATGAGTAACGAGCTTCTCGACATCGATCCTATCGACCTTCAATTCCCTTGTAAGCCTATATATCCGAATTTTCAATGATTTGTTCGCATGTCTTCCTTCTTCTAGATCTACCTTTTCCGATTTGCTTACTGTGTTTGATTGGTTGATTATTGATTTTGATGTAGTTGAATTGAAGAAACAGATCTCTTGTTCTCTGTATTTGGCTAACAAGACCGACAATTATGTGGCCTTCAAGGTGAATTACTTGGAGAATCGTTTTGATTTTCTATATATCTTGGAGTTTTTTTTTGTGTATCTTAGGCTAACGGATGGTCAATTTCTAGGTTAAAACGACGAATCCAAAGAAGTATTGCGTCAGGCCTAATACTGGAGTTGTTCTTCCGAGATCATCTTCTGAAGTTCTAGGTTTGTCCCTTACTCTTCCCTTCGTAATAGATCGTTTTTCTCTGTTATTGCAAAATTGCCAGATGAAGAATTTACCAGTTTTGGGATTATGAGTTTGACTGTTGTCGGTTAATGTCTTGAAATTTAGTGACTATGCAAGCGCAGAAGGAAGCTCCTGCTGATATGCAGTGCAAGGACAAGTTCCTGCTTCAATGTGTAGTGGCCAGTCCCGGAGCCACGGCCAGGGAAGTTACTCCTGAGATGGTATTGATTCTGTTGTAATTGGATTTAAACATCGGTTCTGGTCATTTCTGAGAGCCTTTTATATTTTGGCAAATTGGCTCTGGTTACTTAACACACTGTTTTCATTTCTGATGAACACTGCAGTTTAGCAAAGAGGCGGGGCATCGAGTTGATGAGACTAAATTGAGAGTTGTCTATGTTGATCCACCCCGACCACCATCACCGGTTCGTGAAGGATCGGAAGAGGGCTCTTCACCAAGAGCTTCCGTCTCAGACAATGGGAACGCTTCTGATTTCACGGCTGTAAGTGTAGACCTCAGCTTAAATAGCAAAGAAAATAGAATCTATAAGTAGAATTGGGGGATATGGTTGGCGTTTCCTTTGGTAATTGTGTTGATTCTCTTCGTTTTCTTGTTTAATATTAGGTTCCAAGATTTAGCGTTGACAGGCTTGAACCTCAGGATAACTCATCTGAGGTATTTTAATAACCCTTCTGATCTTTTATCTGCTGTTTTCATGATGCTGAGCTACCTTTGCATTAGAAAGAGTTCAATTGTACGAGTGTTATACCATTACGTTACCTACAGTGGTTTACCATCCAAACCTATGGATTTAATTTGTTATAAGGTCTTCACTGAATTTTAAACATGTATCGGCTTGTGTGACTTTAGGCCAGAGCACTCATCGCAAGGCTCACCGAGGAAAAGAACTCTGCGGTTCAACTGAACAACAAACTTCAACAAGAATTGGTAAGGAAGTTTCACCTGAGCCTCTTGTAGTTTTGAGCTATTACTCCCTGCAATTTTGACAAGCTCTTTCATAGCTAGTTTCCCTGGTTTTTGAGAAGCAGCCGTTTTCTTGGTTTTTTCTAGTACTAAGATTTTAGCTCATCATTTGCATTGCCTTTCCTCACTTGATCCTATATCCGAACGGTTAATTGTGTGTGTGTGTGTTTTTTTATTGGGTCCTTTACTTATTCCATTATTTGAGATGTGAAATCGCTTAAGAATTACTCCTAGGATATCTACACTAGTTGAAGTCTGTATATTCCACAATCATGAACCTCTCTGATATCAAAAACATGTGAAATTACAGGAGCAGTTGAAGCGTGAAAGCAAGAGAAGTCAGAGTGGTGGTGGTGGAATCCCGTTCATGTACGTTCTTCTGGTGGGTCTAATCGGTCTAATCTTGGGATACATTATGAAGAGGACATGATCACGTTTGAATACATAATATTCCACAACCCACAAGTCTCAAAAGTGGCTTCGGCAAAACCCAAAAGACATGAAAAGAAGAAAAATCCAAAGTTGTGTCAGAAGGACATCTTCTCTCTTGTCTTATCGTCGTCATTCACCTTTGGTTGAATCTTGAACTTAGTGCGCGTTAGAGGATTGTATTACGCTTTTCATAAAGACTTAGAATTTTCTTAAGAAAAATAAACTCATTTCTCTTCTTTCTTTTTCTTGTAATCCAAAAAACTTCTGTTTCTTTGTGTTCCCCTCCACTAGCTTCTTCTTGTCTCCATCATAAGACTCGTCTTTGTTTGCCTTAATTTTAGAAATAAATACTTTGATCGAATAACAATAGTTGATGAGGATATAAAGACTCTATATCATACGAAGGGGTTAACCCAACAGCTACCTCGTAGGCTCGCACTTCTTCCCTTTGTAACTACAATACAAAACTCGCCGAGAAATTCAGCTAATCACACACACACACACACACACACGCAGAGACTCCGACATCATCATGATTCAGACAGAGATTGTGAGTTTCAGAAAGAATACTTTTTCCTTTCCCCCTTATTGGGGATTTAATTTCGCGTCGCTGAGAAAGCAATGGCGTCTTTTGTTCTAGTCTGTAGGTATAATCCCAATAAGCAGCCTGCACCGGTTTTATCGACTTGTCTCCCCTGTGTATGCCCGTGCCGTATATCCACTAGGAAAACCCTAATTATCCCCCGTCTCTCCGAATATTCGAGCCTACGACTCGCCCGCGATGCCAAAGCCAAANTTATCGACTTGTCTCCCCTGTGTATGCCCGTGCCGTATATCCACTAGGAAAACCCTAATTATCCCCCGTCTCTCCGAATATTCGAGCCTACGACTCGCCCGCGATGCCAAAGCCAAACCATTGTTTCGTTTCCTCCTTGGTCGGATTTCTTTTCAACGGCGTCCCGTTGCTCGAGCTGAATCAGACCAGCTTGGTGATGACAACTCGAAGGTAATAACTTTATATGCTTCCTTCTCCTCGATTCTGTAACTTTAGAAGAAGCAAGTCGGCATTGAACGAGTGAGAGAGAGAGAGAGAGAGAGAGATAGAAAGAGAGTCAATTTTGAGCTTAATTGAGAAATTGCTTCACAGCGTTTAGGGATGGGAATATGCTTCATTTTGTTTGATTGATCATTGTCTATGATTCAGCTGATTCGCCAATTGGCCGTCTTTTCTTCTTAGGGAGTTGATAGAATCCACGGCTTGCAAAATGTGGAAGATAAGCAGAAGAAAGCAAGCCAGCTTAAGAAAAGAGTCATCTTTGGTATTGGCATTGGATTACCTGTTGGAGGCGTTGTGTTAGCAGGAGGATGGGTTTTCACAGTAGCCTTAGCAGCTTCTGTTTTTATCGGTTCTCGCGAATATTTCGAGCTCGTTAGAAGTCGAGGCATAGCTAAAGGAATGACACCTCCTCCATTATATGTATCTCGAGTTTGCTCGGTTATATGCGCCCTCATGCCCATCCTTACACTGTGAGCTTCACTAAAACACAACGTCAAAGCTTCGTTACCCCATTTTGGACTGAGCAGCTCCCCTTAAACAGACTTTATGGGAATTTCTTTTTTAGGTACTTTGGTAACATTGATATATCGGTGACGTGCGCAGCATTTGTTGTTGCAATGGCATTGTTAGTACAGAGAGGAAACCCGCGTTTTGCTCAGCTGAGCAGTACAATGTTTGGGTTATTCTACTGTGGCTATCTCCCTTGCTTTTGGGTTAAGCTTCGTTGTGGTTTAGCTGCTCCTGCGCTCAACACTGGCAAGCTCTTGCCTTTTCTCAAAACGAAACCTCTTGGCTTTCTCCTCCTTTTATTATGTCCTTTCAACCATTTTTCTTCTTCTTTCTAATTATAGGAATTGGAAGAAGATGGCCAATTCTTCTTGGTGGTCAAGCTCACTGGACAGTTGGACTTGTGGCAACGTTGATTTCATTCAGCGGTGTAATCGCGACAGACACATTTGCTTTTCTCGGTGGCAAGGTAAAAACGCCTAACGGATAAGCTTTTTTTTTTTATAACGAAAACCACCGCTTTGAAGTTGATTTAACTATAGAGAAAGTGCAGGCTTTTGGTAGGACACCTCTTACTAGTATTAGTCCCAAAAAGACATGGGAAGGGACTTTTGCAGGACTTGTTGGTTGTATAGTCATTACCATTCTACTCTCTAAATCTCTGTGTTGGCCTCGATCTCTGTTCAGGTACTCAGATTTATCCTTCTATCGAAACTCAGCTTCTTATCATCTTTCTGTTTGTGAATGGTTTTTTTTTCTTCTTTTGTTTCCTCAGCTCCATAGCTTTTGGGTTTCTTAACTTCTTTGGGTCGGTATTTGGTGATCTTACTGAATCAATGATCAAACGTGATGCCGGCGTCAAAGACTCTGGTTCACTTATCCCTGGACATGGTAAAATCGTCCTCTAGCTAACATACCGATACGATAGATCACACCCGGTTCTTTTCTCATTCCCGCCTCCTCTTAAATCACTTTTCATGGTGCAGGTGGAATATTGGACAGGGTTGATAGTTACATTTTCACCGGCGCGTTAGCTTACTCATTCATCAAGACATCCCTTACACTTTACGGAGTTTGATGATCAAACACCATAGCTTCAAGAGAACTTACAAGCGATGCAGAAGACTTGTAGAAGAAGGTGAAAGCAGAGACTCAGTCATTATCTTATTGAGACCGGTACCGTTGCTTCCGGCTTTTGTTTGGTTTATGTTTGACATTTGAGTAGCCACAAAATGGCAGTCTTTAGGCATGTATAATTTAGTATTCATACGTATTTCTTACTCCGTATATAATAACTTTTTTCTAGATAAATTCTGAAGAACTCCTTTTTTAATGAGAAGTAATTTGATAATTATCTAGCTAATGATGTTTGACCTTATTATATTACTTAAAATTATTACATGATTAACGCCGAATTGCAATTGTTCTGATGGTGATGGGTCTACCCCCACCACTCCATCGACGTTGCTCAATCCAAATTGCTCACACCGTCACACGTATTTATTTTTTTGTTCTATAAAAAAAAAACGAGTTTGATTTTTGTTTTTTTTTCATTGTTAGTTGTTTCATGTTTAGTAATTTGTCCTCTTTGTTATAAAATGGATAGAAACTAAAAAGAGGACTCGAGAAAGAAAGCTAAAAAGAGGACTAAAATGATGTGGGGTTGATAGAGAATGCGTTGTTCCCAAGCAGAGACTTTATAAATCAAGTGAAAAAAAAAAGGTAAATGAAATTTGTTTTTAAAGAAACAAAAGAAAAGAGGAAGAAGAAGAAGAAATGAAGAAATGATTGGGAAGACGAAGACATTGGTGGAGCGAGCATCAGCCTAAGATTTTGTATCTATCAAAGTTTATTCCTTTCTTATGAATTGTCACAAAAAAATGGTGAAACTTTAACCACATACATTTAAATATTTGTAAAACTATGGAAAATAAATTAATAAAATTGAAATAAAGTCCTTTACGAATTTATTTTAGTTGAGGATGAGATTCTTATATATGCCAGATCGGTCCGGTCAGTATTTGGTTTTGTAGGACAGAGAGTAATTCGATAATGCTATGTAATCCTGGTAAGCCGTATCTATAAGTTGTAACCTGGTTTTGTAATAGCTTACAAAAAAGGCTTACAAAATTATTTAACTTCAGCAAATTTTGTAAGATTGAAGAATCGAAGCATACCACGACATTTTGGTTATTTCTAATGTTCTTTAAATTTTTAGAAAACAAAATTCATTTTCATCAGAAATTTAGATTTTTCATTCATCATTTCATTTGATCCGCAGTTATTTTTTTGATAATATTTATGACGGATTCATAAAACAAAAATCATATACACTTTTTTTAAACATATCGCTTTACAATCAAACACTAGCCCATTAGAGCTTTCATCATTTTTTGTATGCAAATTCGAATTTAAGATCGTTATTACCTCAATAAATTTTAGAAAGGAAATTTAAAATTAAAAAAATAATAATAATACTAAGCACGTAGGTGTGCATGAACCAATGTTTCTTAATTAATTTCCAAAGTAAAATTATGAAGCTTTTTTTGGCAGTCATTGAGACAAAAGTGTCTGTTGTCGGTTTGGCTCCATGTTAATCTAACGTTATTATATTTCTAGTTTAAATTCTCATATCTTATTGATGACGTATATGTCTTTTTTAGTTTTAAAGCTGTAAGTAAAGCTGATGCTTTTTTATATTGTCAAAAGCTGATTATTTCGAAATTAGGCAACCAAAACAAAAACATCTCATACAAAGTAACATGCAAACCTCGACCCGCTCTACTAGAGGTGTCACAGCCAAACTTTTTAATATTAAAAAACTAAATATCCTTTCCTTTTCTTTTTTTTTCGTTTCTGTTTTGCTTTTTCTACAAAAATTAACTAAACATGACTTTCTTCGAAAGGCCCTGTCAGGATTCAATTTTTGTTCGTAAAATTATTTCTCCAATAAAACACGAAAGTATAATATTAACAGAACAAATCTTCTTAACATTGTTTTAATAGTTGATATAAATAGATATATAGGTTAATAAATACATTATTTGTTAATTTTTTAATTCAGAGAATCTGTAAAATTACACGTTTTTAGCTACTATGGGCTATAGCCATGATTAAGAAACATTATTTTTCTACACCTACGTCATAAATCTATATCATATAAAAATGTTCTATAACCAAAACTGAGATTATATAATATCAACTATCAAGTACCAAATACTTAAGGACCATGTGAATTCACGAACAAAAGTCGTATTACAATAATGAACATGTATATATATATATTTTTAAAGCTAAAAGCTTACGAATACATTTAAGGGCTCTACATTTAGTCCTTGCATTAATATAAATAAATTATGTACGCAAATTAAAGTCCTAACCTTTTTGGTGACAGAGAAAAATAAACTTTTTCATGGCCAAAAATTAAAAGAAACCTGTTAGGTACCCGAGACGATTAAACAAACATTCAACCTTGGAAGCTCCAAAAACCAAATGATAAAACCAATTCAATTAGCTCCACTTTTTGGTTGTAAAATTTAATACTCTATAGAAATGTGTTACAACAGTATCTTGCATGTACCGTGAGCATTTCACTAATTCCTTATTATTGTCTTTTGATTTAATACTCTATAGAAATTTAATACCCTTTTTCAATATATATATATATGTAATTATGTATGACCTTAACACTAGAATAGGCTCTTATAACGAAACCAAGATTAAATAATCCAAATTAGACTGTGTTTATACACATAAACTAAAATTGTGTAGACTCTGAAGATCCTAAAAACAAATGTAATCTACCTGATTCGAAGATAAGAGATATATAAGCATAAACTCAAAAAAGAGGAAAATAAAATCTAACAAAAGGAGATTTTGATTATATATCCTTACTTCCTTGAAATGTTAACACACAGTCGAAACTAAGAACACCATTGAACAGCATAACAACAATTAAGAAAGAAAAAAAAAGAAGATTAAGATCATAACAAGAAAAACAGAAAAATTAGCCGAGAATTGGTTTCTTCTAACATTTCCAAGCAGAGACTGTAACAAGTTCTTTCCTTTGCCAACACATGACAAGTGAAGACTGTCTCTTCTCAACGTATAACCCTCTCACCGGATTCCTCTGCAACATACACTCCGCCTGAGTCTCCGCCGTCTGACTCAAACTCGCCGGAGAAAACCCACATTGTGTAAACAAGCTCCTCCACGGCGGAGATCTTTCAATCCAGCGGTGTCGTTTCATCAGCAACTTCTCAATCGAAGGTTGCACACAAAACCTCTCGATTCTCGAATCGTCTTGGCTTTGATTGGCGTCGAGAGACTCGAGCAGAGCTGCGTGGTATTGAAGCGCGTGGATCACGGCGTTTGGAAACGGCGCGTCGTTACGGTCACATCCTCTGTCCGAGCAAACGACGACGTTTGGAGATATTTGTTTGAGGAATCGGAGGATTAACGGAAGGTAACCGGAGACGACGGAGCTTATCGGGAGATTCACCTCGATTGCTTCTTTTTCCGATGATCGGATAGAGAGAGGCCTGTAAGCTGGGTTTATAAGAAGCTCGAGGCTCAATAGCTCGATTTCGAACGGAATCTTGACTTCTCCGGCGAAACTTCTGAGTTTTTCCTCTGTGAATCGGAGCTCGAATTCGTCGGAGACTGTTGAAGGAGGTGGAGCAAAGACGGTAATTTTGAGAGACGCTCTGTTTCTTCTTCTTCCCCCGGAAGCGAGTTCTTGCATCAGAGATGACCATTGTCCTCCGTATCCAACATCGAAATCGATAATGTGGATCCGATCAAATCCTAATTCGTCGTTGCAGGACTCGAGAATCGATTGATTCGCTGTGAAATTGACGAATTGGAGAAACGGCGAGGTTTCTGAGAAGGATCTGTAGGCGGCGATTCTGAGAATCAGATTCTCCGGCGTGATTAACGGTGGTGAAGCGTCGTGGAGGAGTGAAAGGAGAGCTTCGGCGATGTGAGAAGCCGCTCTCTGAAACGGAGGCTTGTTGTTGTAGTTACTGTTGAGATGGTGATTGAGCCGCGCCAATATCCCTTGCGCGAGAACGGTGTGGTCGCCGTTGTTATTGTTTCCGGTGGTTCCGATCAGCTCCGCCGCGTTGAACAGCTGCTCGATGATGACTGATTGGTCATCTCCGGCCATTCCAGACGGTGGAATCGGAACCGGAACCAGAGCCGCCGCAGACGAAGAAGAAGACGGGATTTGTTGCTGGTGAAACTGAAACGGGAACTGAAACTGTTGCTGACGACGAAGGAGAAACGGGTCATGACCTGTCTCTTATACACATCTAGATGTGTATAAGAGACAGGGGATAACAGAGGATTGGAATTGTCAGTCGCCGGGACAGACCCGGATCCGAACCCGAAACCCGGGTCAAAAACACCGAATCCTGAACCCGGGTCCATGATTAGCCTCAGGATGCTCTGTTCTTGACCAGGAGAAGAAGCAGAGAGAACCCCGTCGAGATCATCCAAACCCATGTGACTACATTTATCATCACCGGCGGTTGCGGTGGCGGTGACGGCACCACCGCCGTGAGAGGAAGACAGCGTCGTGGTGGTGGTTGAAGAGTGAGAAGCGAGAGGACTAGGACTCCTTAAAGCGTCAAGAACAGACGTCGGCTCCGGTACAACATAACCAAGATCTTCTGCAGCTTCTCTTCCGATTCCGGTTTTGTCTTGATGAAACCAGATTTTCTGAGAATCTGAGTAGAAAGAAGAAACACCAAACACCCTCTCCCCTTGAAATCTTTCAAAGGATAAGGGCATGGCCTCAAACACAGTAAACAAAAAAAACCTTCAGAAACAAAAAAAAAAACCTTAGAGAGAATAGAGATCTCAGAACAGGAAGACAACAAAAGAAGAAGAGAGAGAGAGATGTTGTGTTCAGAGGTTAAATGTACGGAAGAAAGAAACACATGCAAAGCTCAAAACTTGTAATTGGCGCCCCAACTTTTTTCTCTATTTTTTTCTTTTTTCTTCCAAAAATCACTTTTCTTTTCTTTTCTTTTTTTCTCTGATGCTGTTTATATGGATGCGTGCAATATTTAAAAAGTGGTCTTCATCAATTGCTTAGCTCTTCATCTCTTTCTATCTCTTATTACAGTCTCAGACTCTCTCTCTCTCTATCTTTTTGTTTTTGTTGTAAATAAGGAATTCCCTTTTTCTTTCTTTTTTTTGTTTGCCAAAGATTTTTTTTTCTCCTCCTCTATGTGTGGCTTGTGTCTCTGTAGATGTACTTATCTACATATGTACCGTGTTCTTGTGCCATCATTGTCGAGTCTCTTCGCAAATGCAGCGCGTGACTCTACTCTCCCTAAATACATTTGCCTTTCTTTTTTTTTAATTTAAATTCTGTCGCCACATTTGTCTTACTCTTTGAGTTTTGGCCATAAGCTTTCAAATTTTATTTTTTAGAATGTTGCCTTCTATAGTATTATAAATCACCCCTCCCTCCCACTTTCAAGTGGGGTTAAATGACTCCTCCTATGTGTGGGCTCGACGAAAAAAACTTAAAGTTCTATTATATAAAATCTAGTTGCCTTAGTATTTATTCCTATAAGGATTATAGGCTCTAATTCTATCTACTTGTAAATTTTTTAACAACAAATTTCGTATGATTACATGATTTTGTAGATCTTTAGTTAATCGCTGATGTATAAAACAAAATAATAAACACATTTAACAGTGCAGTTGGGAGAAACTAATGAACATGTTTTGCCATTTTTATTTTTATATTTAATCAGTTGATTTTTCTTTAAAGAATGTAAACAAACCACATGATTTTTCCAACATACAAAATAAAAGGTATAAATAGGTAGGGGAAAAATAATACTATTAAGATTCAAATGTTTTCCTATTCTTACGTACTTTTTGAATACTTTTTCAAAAAAAAATGATGAAAAAAGAGGCGCGTAAATTAAATCATTGATCTTAAAGACTGAAACAGTGTTTACAAAAAAATAAAAAAATCTTACATATGCCGAGGAAGCAGAGCAAAAAGACGAAACTGACGCAGATGGTTCATTACTATTTATTTACCTGAATTCCCAATTTCACCCTTTTAAACCCGGGGAAGGCTTTGCATACAAGAGAGGGATATTATGGTAACTTAACGGGAAACAACTCTGGCAGGTGGCTTTGGGCCTTGTTTTCGAAACTGAATCTGACGGACCGGTGCTCTATTTGAGTGTCTCTCTCTGTGCGGCTTTTTGAAGATTTTTTGAAAACATCGAGACAAGATCTTTCAACGGCTGAGATTCTTTTTCTATCTTCAGATCCAGTGGCTCTAAATTGTGTTGGAAGTTTTTTTTTTTTTTTTTTTTAAACATCTTAACTACACAATCTAAGATGGTGGTGGTGTCGATTACTTTAAAACTCGTGATTTAAAAACTTCAAATCCTTTTTTTTTTTTGTAAAGAACTCAAAGTTGTTAATGATAACATGTGTTAGTTAAATCGATAACATTATTCTATTGGGACTTTATGTCCCTTCGTTTTCTTATGACGGATGCATATTTTGGCTATTAGTATCCGCTATTGTATTGTAATCATCTTCTTTATTTTGGTTAAAGCTTTCGTGATCATCGATTTTATGTTTATGTTTTTGTCGTAAATTTTATGTTTTAAGTTTTTAAGGAAATACCCATGTTGTGTGAAAAAATGTTATGGTTTGTTGAAATATATCGACCAAAGGTTTAGCGTTTTCACTGTCTTGTTTAAATATCGATTTATATGATTTAAAAATGATAATTTTATACATTAGTTCTGGTCAATGAAAATGACAATGCTATGCTCAAAAACTTCAATCTACAGTTTCAAAAAAAAATCCATTTAAATATTAAGTCGTTCATAATATTATATCAGTATTGTCTAGCGTTAATAATAGAGCTAACAAATTATATAATCGATGAAAGTAGAAAACAAAAACGTACTCCCTCTGTCTTATTTTAATTGATGTTCAAGAGATTTTGTTTTGTTCCAATTTATTTGATTTTTTCATATATTTATGCAAATTTTCATTTTATTTTAATCTAACTTTGATTAAAAAAATATTATTATTTGAGTTTACCAAGAATACTTTCACTTTTACCTCTTTTCCTTTAACTAAAAAATGATACTCTCTCTGTCCCGATTTTCAAGAGTTTTTAATTTGTCCCATTTTAAGTAATTTTCTCATTTATCTATGCAAAAGTTTAATTTATTTTAATGTAATATATTAATTAAAAAGGTTTTGCTTAAAGAAATTGAAGAGTTTTCTAATTTTTTATTGTTTTTAATTTTTTTATTATATGACAATCTCTTTCAAAAAGTAGTTTTTTTAATATGTGTGTTTTTAACTTGAAAATCACTTAAAATGGGACAAAGGGAGTATTTTTAAATATGAATTACTCTTCTTAATATGTGTGTTTTTATCTAAAACATCAATTAAAATAGGACAGAGGGAATAATAAACTATTTACATTAGGTATAACTAATAAGATATCAAGACACTAAACAACTGTGTTGGAAACCAAACTTATTTTTCATAGTATAAAACAATTTTTTCCTTGCCAACATAAATCAATTTAATCGCACGGTCCCAATATGTTGTTCACAACTTCTAAGAAAATTCGTGGTCATGAAACACCTCGATGATATAACATGGATCACGCTAACATATTGTTTATTCCATAAAAAACACTATAAAACCATAGCACAAAACAAAATATAGTATAATAATCAAGTGGTCATATATATAATATACCTGGTTAAAAACAATTAAGTAGAGTAAAATGAAAATCAAATAAGGAGATGTGTAGCTGGATTTCCAAGACAGGATTGAAATTTTTGGTTGCTTGTGTATGAATGTAAAGTAGACATGCTTATTATGTATCAGTATTGCATTAAGTTAACGATTAATTTATATCTTGAACCAGAAAAAAAATCAGATAATTAAAAAACAAATTATTATTATTGAGTAATGTCATTATGAGAGACATGGTTTATTTCCCAAGACAAACCACAAAGCTCCATGTGAGTTTCCACCACTATTGTAACTCTGTCTTAAAACAAAATGTGAATCGCATTAAATTAGTTTTCGAGCCTTTTTTTTTGTTGTTTTTAGAATACAAATTACCAACTTGCTTATTCAATCTTTAGAGGTGATGACTAGCTAAAGAAGGGACACCACTAACGTGCCACTTGTGTAGATGATATTCAAATTATAGAATATATATTTAAATTAAAATTCTGAATGTATCTTTCCAAACCCAGGCTTCATTCAGACCTTGGGGGGGGGGGGAGCATTTCACTTGTGTAAATTATTATTATACATCACTTCTTATATATCGATAATGGAAATTAAACTAACTATATAAATTCCGTAGTAGCTTTAGTCTTTTTATTTTACTTAATCCAATCTCTAATCTATAATCTTGTTTGTTGTTTTCTTCGTTTTTAGTTCCCAGGTAAGGATTTTTGTAATCGAAATTGGTTAACAAGTTGAATGTATATGTGCATACATATATATTTACATCGATGCTGTGTTCGGATTTATATGTTTTAGGGCAGAAAATAACAAATACAGAAATACAATAATGGTCTGTCTCTTTTGTTAAGACAGCGACCAGCACAACAACACAAGATAATCATCGATTATTACGTAACCAAAAACTTAGTTATTATTGCTAAAAAATCTAGGGATATTTGAAATATAAAATTATACGATGCACTATTACACACATTCTCCATTAACTATTTGGTAATGACGAAGTGTTCCAAATATATATAGTTGTCATTTGTCAAATACTATAGTATTTATGTCCCTCAACATCTCTATTACTATTTATATATAAAACATCTCTGTTCTAAAGATTTTGGAGGTTATGAAATATCTTAGAGAAAAACATAATATATACCAAAAAATTTGAATACCTCCGAACATTTTGTTAATAGAGCAGCCGAAATTATAGAGTGTGTTGATCGAATAACTTCGATATCTATTTTGGAAGACAAGTAAATGCTGATTTCCGAATATACTTACTTTTCTTGAATCATCCAAATGAGCGCGACTAGCCACGAAAAGGATTTGTATGATTTGTATCACAATGTACATCGAAGTTAGTGAGTGGGAGGGAGTTATATTGGGCATGGGCCTCTTATATTCAGTCTTATCAAAACCTTGTATTTATCGTAAACCAACGATAGGCCCACTTACTACTTAATTTGGGCTAATAAAGCTCAGTAATCCGTATTATCCGAGTTGGAGAGTTCATTGAGCCACAAATAGTGTGACGCAGACAATCGAGACGTGCCATCCACTAGAAAGAAAAGTGTGAGGAAGAAGAAGAACAAACAAATTTGTTATTATTATATAACGTAGTAGTTTAGTATCAAAGACTAAAAATTAAAGAATTGACCTAAGAAAAAAAACGAATAAAGCAGAAGGATTTTGTTTGGAGAACAAGCTAAGCTGACGTGTCTAGTTGCATTAATAACAATAGGCAGTTAACGTTATCCAATCATAGAAGAAAAGAGCAAAAGGTTCCGTTTTGTGACTTTGTCGACTTTCTTCTTCTCTTCTTCTTCCAGAGTTTTATCCTTATCCATTCCATCTCTCTCTCTCTCTCTCAGTTTTCAATTGATTTGAGCTGTTCGATTTCTCCAGAATTAGAAGGAAATATTTCCTAAAAGCCGCGGATTTTAGACTTGGGTCCGAGGAAAATTTAGGGTTTTGTTGTTGGCAATTTCGTCTGGTGAATCTCGTTCTTTATCGTGTCAGGAGTAAAGATGAATAAAGGCAGCAGCTTTAAGCTAGACAACGATTTCGGTTAGTCTTATTCGATCTTGTGATCCACGTGTGTTGTATTGGTGTTCATATCTCTGTGTCTGTGTGCGTGTGTGTATTTCTGATTCCTCAAGATGGTTGTTTATGTGCAGAAAAGAGGAAAGCTGAAGCTGGAAGGATCAGGGAGAAATACCCTGACAGAATCCCGGTATGCTCTCTTCTTTCCACGAACAAGAATCGATCTTTGCTTTAAAAAAATCGCGGTTTAGTTTGTATTGTTGATCTCGTTGGAGCAAATTTAGGGGGGATGTTGGGATTCATGTGTTTGTATGTTGTTGATCAGATGTTCCTCTTCTTTTCCTTTTGGAGATGAATCATAACTAGCCACAAAGAATCTTTGTTTGTTTGAGAATATCTAATACGGTTTGAAACCTTTGTTTTTTTTTTGCTTCAAGATGATGATCACTGACTCACTGTCTTACATTTTATACTGCAGGTGATTGTGGAAAAGGCTGAGAAAAGTGAAATCCCAAACATTGACAAGAAAAAGTAATCACCTTTCTCCATCTTTACTTCTTATGTTGCAGCGTTGAAGTTTTTTTTGTAGTTTTAAATGGAATTTTTCTTACTGGTTTGGGTTGATGTATCTATGCAGATACCTCGTGCCATCGGACTTAACAGTTGGGCAATTTGTGTATGTGATTCGGAAGAGAATCAAACTAAGCGCAGAGAAAGCTATCTTCATATTCGTAGACAATGTCCTTCCTCCTACAGGGGAGATCATGTCAAGCGTCTACGAGGAGAAGAAAGACGAAGATGGCTTCCTTTACATCACTTACAGCGGCGAGAACACCTTTGGTGCTTCTTCGATCTGAATCTTTCTAATTGGGAAACGGCTGCTTATTGATGCTTCTCATCTTTCAATTTGTGTGTATACTTCTCTCAGCATAAAATCTTCTCGAAAAATTGTGATTACTATATGTTCTTGCACTTTGTTAATTTGTAATATAGACTAATATCGAAATAATTTCTTCCTTTCGTGTTATCATCTTAAGAAATTCAAAGATGTCTCAAGAGTTCATAAAATGATGGATCTTTTTAAGAATTGTGTATCATTTGATGAGGTCATGTGAACTATTTTGGGATATCAAACACATCTACAAAAGTGTGTAATCAAATCAATCCAAACCAAACCGATTTGATGAGCTATAAACATCTTGAGAAGTGTGAATTTGTATTTGGGGAAAAAATCTATTGATACTGAAAGAGCCTTGATAAAAGAATCTAAAAGGAATAGGGACCAATCCAATGCAAAATAAATATCTTATCAAGAACCTATAATGGATCCCATCTTGATGCTGAAACTGATACATACCCACCCAGAGAGATACTCTGGCTCAACAATGTCGAAACAGAGTTTGTGGAACCCTTTACATAATTACACTAACAAACAAACAAGACAAAAATCTTGTCCTTTTCTTTTTCAACATTTTTTTTTCTTTCACCAAAATTAGTCTAAATCAATTACATGACCTCAAGTTGCAAAAGCCAACTAGCTGGATAGTTTTGTTTCTTACTCAAATTTTCTTCACAACCATTCACATCACATATTTTTTTACCTTCATATCTTTGGATATTCCTATTACTAAGTCCACTAACTTCTTCTATATAAACCATGTCCTAACTCTACTTCACACTCATCCCAAAACATTCCTAAACGTTTCTATGGCTCCTAAGGCTCTTGCAGTTACGGCTCTTCTTCTCACACTTAACCTTCTTTTCTTCAATTTTGTAACCTCCACAAAATGTCCACCAACTACTCCTAAACCCCCAAAAACCCCATCCCCAAAGAAGGACCCGGCGGTTAAACCCACTTGTCCTACCGACACATTTAAGCTCGGTGTTTGCGCAGACCTCTTGGGCTTAGTTAACGTTGTTGCCGGTTCTCCACCAAAGACTCCTTGTTGTGCACTTCTCAAGGGTCTTGCTAATCTCGAAGCTGCGGTTTGTCTCTGCACCGCTCTTAAAGCCAATGTCTTGGGGATTAACCTCAATGTTCCTGTTGATCTGAGCTTGCTATTGAACTATTGTGGCAAGAAACTTCCTTATGGCTTCCAATGTGCTTGAAGATTTGAGATTTTAAAAAAGAGAAGTCTCTTTCGTATGCTTTCTTCTGTTAGTTTCAATTGTTTTTGTGAGGAAAAGGCAAATCTCCAACCTTTGTTATTTCATATATTGAATGGATTTGGTGTAAGGCTTGAACTTGTTAAAAATCGTTTAATGTAATTTCTCTACATTTCTCGACCTTTGGTAGAATTGTTTCTTTGTAAACTATATTTTTCTGGATTAATGGGCTACCAATCTAGGAATCTTATGTTTAATTAAACGTGTGGTTGATTAAAAAGAAAAAAAAAGTCAATTCAATGATTCCTTATGAGAACTTCAAAATCCACCCCAAAAAAACACAAGAAATAAACATTTACGATGACTCGAGGGATCTCGTCCATAAAACTACGTTCAGTCAAAACATAGATTAAAAGACATAAAAAAAAACATAATTCCACATACACTCTAGTGTTCGTGCTCTTGCTTCAATGCCCTCTCTTTTGGTTTACTTATTATTATTATCCAACCCAGCATAGGCCCATATGGCCCTATGAGTCCAGATCGATTTGGACCACATTAGATAATGAGCGGGAGGGTACAACGCACAAATACGTAGAAATTGGTATTCTCCACTCGATTTGCTTTGTGGATGTCGTCGTCGTCGGGTAGCAATTTTCCCTGGCAGATTTCGAGATCCCGGTGATAATTATTTCAAAGCACACCAATCGCTAGAGGAAGTCGTCACTAATCTTAATGGGCCGATTTCTGATAGGCCTGATAACATAGAGTCAGTTGACCCAATTACCATTGTTTGTTATGCTATTACTCATCATGATTTAATTTGGGTTATATTGTGCGTTATAAAACTTTAGACTAATTGATAAACATAAATTGTTTTGAGTTTTTTTTTTTCTTTCTTAAACGTGGCGATGGCGTAGAAATCAATCAAAGACTCATATAATTTTAAAATTCTGCTTGGGGAGTAAAAAAAAAAAAACATTGTGCTACATTAATTAATTATACAAGTACAAATAAAAACTAACATAATAAACCCCATTAATTAGCAAGANCTTGGGGATTAATCTCAATGTTCCTGTTGATCTGAGCTTGCTATTGAACTATTGTGGCAAGAAACTTCCTTATGGCTTCCAATGTGCTTGAAGATTTGAGATTTTAAAAAGAGAAATGATCTCTTTGGTTTGCTTTGTTCTGTTAGTTTCAATTGTTGTATAATGTTTTTGTGAGAAAAAGGCAAATCTCCAACCTTTGTTATTTCATATATTTGAATGGGTTTGATTTGATGTAAGGCTTTGAACTTGTTAATGAAATCGTTTAATGTAATGTCTCTACATTTCGACCCTATGTAGTAGAATTATTTCTTTTGTAAACTATATTGATCTGGATTGGGCAACCATTCTAGGAATCTTATGTTTAATTAAATGTGTGGTTGATTAAAAAAGAAAATTTCAATTCAATGATTCCTTGGGAGAAATAAACATTTACGATGACTCGAGAGCTCTAGTGTTCCATAAAATTACGTTGAGTCAAAACATAGATTAAAAGACATAAAAAAACATAATTCCACATACACTCTAGTGTTCGTGCTCTTGCTTCAATGCCCTCTCTTTGGTTTCCTTATCATTATTATCCAACCCAGAATAGGCCCATATGGCCCTATAAGTCCAGATCGATTTGGACCACATTAGATACTGAGCGGGAGGGTACAACGCACGATACGTAGAAATTGGTATCCTCCACTCGATTTGCTTTGTCGATGTCGTCGTTGTCGAGTAGCAATTTTCGCTGGCAGGTTTCGAGATCCCGGTGATAATTATTTCAAAGCACACCAACCGCTTGGGGAAGTCGCATTCATCTTAATGGGCCGATTTCTAGTAGGGATCAGTAATCTTGATGGGCCGAATTCTGATAGGCCTGATAACATAGAGTCAATTTATGCTATTAATCATGAAACTCATCATGATTTAATTTGGCGTTATAAAACTTTAGCGTAATTGATAAACATAAATTGTTTAGAGTTTTTTTTTTCTTTCTTAAACGTGGCGATGGCGTAGAAATCAATCAAAGACTCATATAATTTTAAAATTCTGCTTGGGGAGTAAAAAAAAAAAAAACATTGTGCTACATTAAATAATCATACAAGTACAAATAAAAACTAACATAATAAACCCCATTAATTAGCAAGATTTTGATTACAACAACAGAAGGAGACGCATGCATTATATAATATATAAGTTCAAGAAAGAAAAAGAAAAGGAAACCCAACTTTTGGACATCATAAACCCTAAAAACTGGATTTCAATTTCTCGAATACTTGTCGATTATATTTATCTTTAGTAAGGGGTCACACCAACGTTAGCCGCAGGAGCGTAGAACCCTTCTTTCATCACCATGTTATCCTCTCCCTCCTGATACACCATTTTTTAAAGATATGATCAAAATCAATTGAATTTTTTTATGTACATGCATGTTACGAAAAAAGGAATTTAATCCATTAAACACACACAAAAAAAAAAACGAATTTCGTAAATATATACATATACATATATATATATATATATATATATATATATTTGTAACATTATTTGAAAGATAAAAGGTATGTCGACAGATTAGGGTTTACCTGTTGGGGCATGTTGGTTTTCTTCACGGGTTGATTGTCTGGCACGAGCCCGAAGTGTATGTGGGGGAAGTGGGCCCACTGCATTACACATAAACAACATACGTACAAGACACATATCAACCGGACAAAACTCTTTACTCCTTATCTCAGCTATATATGTTCTTCTAAAACCTGACATCTACTATACACACACACATATATATATATATATATATACGTACACATGCGAGTATATATAGACATTGAGAAATTAAACCCTAGTTTCCGCCTGCAATCTAAACCAAGTTGTTGTGATGTTAATTTCAATGGCTTAATTTCTATAGTAAAGGAAACAACAAAACCCTGAAAATGGATAAAACCAATGCCTTGACTTAAAAATCTTCTAGACATTGAATTTACTATCAAAACTAGCGTTTTCTTTTATATTGAATAATATATATAAATATATCTTGCGTATGTGTAATGGATTTACCAATGAATTTGGACTCTTTTGGTTATTATTTAATTTAACCAATGGATAACGAGTTAATTTATATTTTGGGATGTGAAATTTAAGGTTCTTACATTCTTGGCAGCAGCACTAAAGGCTTCTCTGTGGCTTATATCAGGGTTTCCAGCTTTGATACGTTGGATCTCCTCCCTAGAAGAGAGATGTGACAATGAATTAATATTAGATTATTAGTGTTACTAAATAATGAATACTATATGATAACAAAAATTAAAGAAGAAGACTCACTTGATGAATCGGTTATATGCGGATGGGACTCTCTGTCTTTTCTCTGGAGCTGGCAATGGCAAAATTCAACGGCAAAGACAAAGCGAAAAAACAAAAACTCAGACAGAAAGAGACAAACACTCATTAAAACTATTTTCATTGTCTTTTCTCTCTCTAACCCATCATCACTTCATCATTTTTTTAAAAGACAAACCCATCTTCTAACATCTTACATAGATTCTTTCTCTCTAGATTTCCGGGGGATCCCTAAATCTATCTCGCTTTTTCTTTTAGCGTTTACAAACGCTAAAAACCATCCAATATATATAGACAATCAATACATAAAAAGGGTCATTGATCTATGAATATTTAATATACAAAAACTATCTCTTAAGTTTCTTTTCTGTTGACCAACAAAAAAAGTTTCTTTTCTATGTGTAATACAATGGTGCTAGGGTTCGAACAAGATCCAGTGACGGTTAAATAACAAAAGCTATGCATGTCTTAAGGCGAGTCATCAACGCAAACAAATTATAATTAGCAAAGAAGCTAAAAACTAAAGAAAATGAGAAGGAAAATAGTATCTTACGGCGGTTAACGGGTGGTGCTTTAGGAATCTCATGTTGTTGATGAAGATCCATGAAAGATGGCATGTCATTCATATTGGGATGTTGATTCATCATCATCATATTCATGTTTGACGGTGCATCTCTAAGCTCCTCCTGCAATGACATTTAATGTCCTCGAGGCTTGAGATATATACTAGAGATCCTATGTATCAAATGATGTATTTAAACATTGGTAATTACCAGAATATCCTGAGTATTGAAGTAAGAGTGAGGACCAAGCTGGAGCTGGAGCTGGTTAGAAGCTGGGAGGACAAGCGATCTCATGTTCACAGAAAGGAGATTGGTACAGCAACCACATCGGACGGTTACGGTCTTGAACAAGCTTGTGTAAGGAACACTGACCTATAAACCAGAGAAACAGTGAAAAAGAAAACCCCCTCAATTATAAATAGATCAAGAGGAGGATAACAAGGAGAGATCAAAATGAGAAAGTATAGAATTAAGAGTGATTATTATTTACCGCAAGAACGGTTTCACAAAAGTTGCATCGGACATAGCAGAGTTGTTCGGAAGGAGAGAGGGGCTCTGGTGAAAAAACAGCTGAGGAAGGAGAAGACATAGACGACATAGACATTTTTTTTTTGTAAGAAGAAGGAAAAAAAAGGCTTTGAAGTTGGAAGCTGATCTTCTTTTTTTGGGAGTGTTTGGGGATTTGATTGATTGATGGGTATTTGACTGATCAGAGGATTCTTGATAAGGAGAAAATAAAAAACCCCACCATGATCTGATCTTCTTGATTGTTGGGTTGCTGTGCATTATATACCACAAAGGAAGATATAGAGAGAGAAAGGGTCAGAGGAGGGAGAAGAGGAAAAGGAGATATTAATGTGAAAGGGTAAAAAACAACAAAGCCTCTAACTCTAGCCTCTAGGTCGTCTTCTAATAATGTTTTGGTTAAATATTCTAAATACATTAAATATTTAATTATTGAAAAAGCTTTGAATTTAATTTATTTTCTATAAAATGTGCTACTAATATATTCGTGTACATTAATATTAAATTCAAAGTTTTTTTCAAAAGAAACAGAATAATTACACACCAATTATAAATTGGGCGTGATCGTTTAACGGCACGCATATCACTTTCACACAACTAATTTTTTTTATCCGCACCGCAACATAATAGAACGTTTTGCGAATGGTGTGATAAAGTGCAGTTAATTTACGTGCATTTCATCGCATTTTTCTTTGTCACCATATTCTACACTTTAAAATGATCTGGGAAGTATTTTTTCGTACCTTAATTATAATCAAAGTGTGATCTTTGATCAGTGGATCTTGACATCATTTGTTATTAGACCATTTCAATGTATATAAGCACTTAATCATGTGATGGGAGTTATTATCAAATCCAAGTTGTCAACATCCGATATTAGAATTTGGTTGACCATACGCATACGGTCTCAAGCTTTGTAGAAGACGTATTTATTAATCATACTAATTCCTTGTATCTTTAATATCTCTGATGACCTTGTGGTCACAAGAAGACAAGATTGACGACAATACCGTTTAAGGATCTGATCGCCTAAAGACGGGCTTTAATTTATTCCATCATATCATGAATCAGTTTCAAACTTAATTTTGCAATGAGATTTTGGGTTTTCCAAATTAAAGAGCATTTCGCTATATTACATTTTGGTTTAGTATACTCAAAATTGGCATTTATCTATCTATATAATAGAAAATCAACAACTTTGTTTGATAGTGACAAAAAAACCCATGACAAAAGTCTATGCTAACTAAACTTTTTATAGCTACTACCATGTAGACCTGTTCAAAATTTTATCTGTATTCAAATGTTTTGAACTTTGAACAAATTTTTCTTTTCAATATTTTGAACCAAACAAAATATACTTTAAAATAAAAATAAAAAATGGTTAGGTCTATTACGGATCATCATGTATATAAATGTATATGTGGGCAACTAATTATGTTTAATAACCAGGGTAAATTTTGTGTAAAATCTTTAAAACTCGGATGTTCTTGAAACTTATAAACGTTTCTAATGACTATTGGAAGATTCGTTCTTCTACAAAAGGACGAACCTCTGCAATATGTGAGAAACTTTTCCTAACACCCCTTTGACTTTGATCAATAGCGACGATCGCTAAACTACAACCACTTCATTGTTATTCACAATTTAAATCCAAGGAGTAAGATGTATAGTATGAACAATGGACGATTCAGGGCATCATAGAAGATTCACGAGCTTGGGGCGTCGGGTTTGCACGTGAACACATGTAATGTAGTTTGGTGTGTTTGTAAGTAAGTGAAGAAACGACGATGAACACTTGAAAATAAAAGTGATTTTAAGAAGAAAAGTTAATACATTGAAATAGAATTCGCACTTCCCAATGGAGGAAGAGAGAGAGAGAGGGGGCGGCAGAGGTGGGGGGAAGAAAGGGACGTGTGCATGGGAGTGATTAAGCGTCGCCTCATTCACCCGTTGTTGTCATTCCTTAATTACCACTGCCATTGCTTTTCTCGTTTCTCTATACAATTCCTTTTTTTCTATTTTTAATTTCACATTATTAAAATACTAATTTCAGTTTCTGTCCTATCCCTAAACAATGTTATACTAGTGTGTTTTGTATGTATGTATGTAGAGAGAAACATGATGCTCCATATTTATTGATTGGTTATCATTAGCTTTTTGGTCAATTATATGATTGTTTTTTCCTCATTTGAATAATGGGAATCATCCAAGTCTAGACTTTCCGTGAAAGCGAAAGTAAATTAATTCTCTATATGTGTAGTTATAATTTTTAAGTAAACCGGCCGGTTATCAATATATTACTATATTTACATATAAGATAATCAAGTTTTGTTTTATATCGTTTATAATCAAGAATTTCAATGATACACCCATATGACAAAAATTCGTTCCAGATTTCGATATTTATTCAAGTTCTATGCAAAACTAATCAAGAATTATAAAAAGAGAAACACCAAATATATTGTATTGTGTCTCAATGACAGTTTTAAAAGCGGCATGTATATGTACGTATATATAGAAACACCATATTGGTGAAAGCCACGAGCACAACTCCACACGTAATTAATTTCAAACCTACATATGTTTTCTTATACATTTCATTCTTATTTCAAGTATATATATTTAAGAAAATATCTATGCATCTACTTGCAAAATGATGCTATATATATATATATTTTTTTTTTTTTTTTGTCTGACTGATTAAAGGTATATATAATCCTTTGTGTGTCAATGATTTTTTTTTATATAACTCACAATTGCAATTGACAATTAATATGCGGAAAAAGGTTTGTGTTTACATTTTACTACATCTAGTAAAAAATTTCATTAGGGAATTAAACAATATGAAAAATTGGTTAACTTGGTGATTGTAATTTAAAAAGGTTTATATTGGTTGAGACCGGCTATCACTCTATACTGATTAAATGTAAACATTTGACCACTACGATTTTCATATATTGGATCAAAATCTCGAAATTAATTTGGCTTTCATCTCAAAAAGTTCGGTTACCCAAGAAGCACATGATTTTGTAATCTCGACACAACTTTAATTACACATAAAGAATCAAACCCCAAAATATTGCTGACAATATTTGGTTGCCAAAAAACAACATGTAAGTAGTTATATAGGTATGGTCGACCAAAGACGAAAATATAAAGGCGGAAGTTTTGAGTAATTAAGGCGTGTATAGTTTTTGGTTGTAATGAAGGAAAAGTTGAAAATTAATGTTGGTCTGATCATACTTTAGTATACAAATGTTAGGGTTAGCCCACACTTTTGTCGCAATTTGGGCGATGGAAATGCAGAGATAGTACCCATGTATGTGTATATATATTTATATTCATAAGTATTAGACTTCATATATGTAATGTGTATAACATGCATGCATGTGTGTACTGAGATCATAGGTGACATTGACATTTCCCTATTCTTTTCTCTTCTGATTGGTTTAGAAAAGCTATTGCCATAAACCCCAATCTATTTGTACATCTAACGAGAAAATACTTACAATTTAATTGAAGCAATAATTCACAATCTCCACTTCTCATGTACTGATTACACACGATATATACATATACAAATGCATCTTTATGAAATAATTCTCTGAGGGGTTTTCTTTTCGAAAAAGGTAACTAGTCTTCCCTATGATGCTATTATTAATTAATTGTTACTCGTTAATTAAAATGAATTTAATTTTGTCGTCAAAAAGAAAAATTGATTTTTGTGATGAAATAGTATTAACCGGAGGAGATCCATTACCCCCAAAAAAAAAAAAACGGTTATCTACTCAAGAGACTTTGAGAACAGACTACTTGCATCAGTTAAATAAATAGTAACCATTCTAGTTAAGCACGCATCTAAGATGAGAGACTCGGTTGACTAATTATAAAACTAAAACAAAAAAATGTGCCTATGCTTGCTACTTGCCAGGGATGAGTTAGAAATGGGCTGTTGCGCAGAAGGGAGAATAATGGCTTTTCAAAGCATAGTATTTAATTTGGTTATAAATATTCCTATATACACACATTCCTATATACATACATACATAAATGTGTGTGAATAAAGCATTTACTTATTCTGTGCTTCAAAAAGGTATCAGATATGAAGACTATAGGGTTTCTCCAGTTCCATTTTCTATCTTCTTTTTATACAAAACTACGATTCTGAAAATCTAATTTAATTATTATTTCAAAACAAATGGGGTTTTGTAAGATTCCACTTTCTATTTAATTCATATATAATTGGCCTGAGTAAATTATAAAGTAATCAATTCTCGGATATCAAGGATGAGAGCGACAGTGTAGGCCGTGAAACAAAAAATTAGGAGTGAATTCAAACTCTAAAAGGTGAGTAAAAAATAACGATGTTTACATGTGAATGACTCATGTATGCATATATTTTTCAGATCGTGTAAACTAATATCGATGCATGCAATTGATGATTTGATGGCCTTGATCCGTTATAATTAATTAAGCAGTCAAAATATATTTTTTTCATTATATCACATAAATTATTTTTTCATAGAAAAAAGAAGCCCCGACTATAATTCTTTCTTAAATTTTTTTTCATTATTCATTCTCAACTACGATAAAATTATTGATCGAACTTAGATCGTCGATATCGTAACAACATTCATGAAAACGATTAGAATACAAACTCCATTGTATAATTTATATAATGAAGAAATAATCATTATATTTATCTTTATCTTGTGCGTGCCCTTTACTACATCGGCNGTAATAATGAAACTCGATTTCAAGAATTTTTAGCTCGACACAAGAAAATTAAGGATCGAGAAGCTCATATTGAACTTCGAAATGCATTAATCGAACACTTGTGGTCCGAATATACTAATTCTGAGAATTAGTATGATGTAATTTGTTTTTTAATTTGTTAGTTGTAATTTTATGTTTAAGTTATAATTAATTAAATATGCATAATTAATATTTTTAATGTAATTTGTTATTTTTAATTTTAATTTTTATTGTTTTAATGTTAGTTTTAATTGTATGTTTAGTTATAATTAATTAATTATGCATAATTTATACTTTCTACAATAGTTAACAAATGAAAAAAAGAATTTTAAATTTAATAATATAATAATGAAGAATAGTGTTTTTAGTGTGAAGTTTGGTGTTGTGGTTGGAGATGGAAAATAAAATTTAACACTAAAACACTAAATTTGGTGTGATTTCAACACTAAATATAGTGCTATGGTTGAAGTTGCCCTAAGATCGATCTATGGCTAATACTAAAATTCATGATTTGATGGCCTTGATCCATATATAATTAATTATGCAGTCAAAATATTTTTTTTTCATTAGATCACATAAATTATGTTTTCTTAGAAGAAAGAAGCTAACCCCGACTATAATTCTTTCTTAAAAGTAACGATTAGAATACAAACTCACTCCATTGTATAATTGAAGAAAGAATCATTATATTTATTTATAGTTGATCAAAAAAAAAAAAAATCATGATATTTATCTTTGTTTTTAGTTTAAATGAAAAAGAAACTTAATAATCTTGTGCGTGCCCTTTACTACATCGGCTATATATGTCTCTATGTGTACGTATAAAATGTATTTTAATTGCAAACAGTAATTTTACTGCATCGAGTAGAAAAGTTAAATTAAAGAAGAGTACGGAGAGGAGAGCTAGAGAGAGAATAGGTAGTGGTAGGGTCATAGCCTCATAGGGTAGAGTCATGTAGGGGAATAGGCATAGCATGTTTATGGACCGTCCAGGCTCCTCGGCTCCGACCCTATGGTCCGTCTCTTTGTCTTTATGTCGCAGGCTTCTCTCTGCCACGTGCACTTTTTCCCTCCTCACATTTCTTTCTTTAGGGCACAACAACATGCCAAATTGGACAAATTTAAAGCTCTCTCTCTCTATAATTTTTTTTAATATAGTATCACTCTAATGGAGACATATAATTAATTGTGTTATTAACACTTTAGTTATTGCTTAATCATTGAAGCATAAGTTTTTTTATAAAGGACCTAACCGATTTTATGATGCTTAATTAGTCACATCGATCCTATATTTCCGCGAAGCCGAATCAGAGGAGAAAATGCCATATATATAGACTAGATGAGCGAATATATATCTAATAGGATTCAGGCGGTGAACATTGACATACACAAAGTAATATGAACTATTTCTTTTATTGGATAAATGATAATTGATGAGCGCACCTCGTCAACCATTAGAAATTCCTGTTAAAGTTTAATACCATTCAATTTTTACTATTCCAACCATATTTATGTGTATATTGCATTGACGACATTAATTAACACGTACGGTCATTCGAAATATTGTGTTTAAGTTCATTATAATCACATTATTTTTTAAAATCAAATATCATTTGCAAATTTTGAGGGAAACTGCGAAATGTAAATCTAAAATACAACGCCACCGTTTTGCGTTTGCGGTTACAATTTTTAAAAATAAACAAATCAAATGTTATAATTGAAATATAAACACATATGTTTGTAACATACTAATGCAAACATAATAATTTTGTATTTTAAATAGCCATACTCTCGGTATAGCACCCGTTTAAAAACCTAGGTAAGTTTTATACTAACAAATTTATGAGTCTTAAGAAACATAGTCATTTGTTCGTTTGTATCCCCGATCCGTGAGTTATCGAATATAGGTGATGGATCATGGATCGACACCACATCATCATCTGTCTTCACAAAAATCGCAATGATTTTTTTTTTTTTTTTCACTTTTAACTAAAAAGAGAAACTGAAACTCTTCTGATCCTTTTGAGTGTTTTATTGTCTTAAAACTCGTAAGAAACGGTCTCCCATTGGGAAGCGTAGAATCTAACAAGCTTTTATTTTGAAAAAAGCCTCTGATTCCTAGTCCTATGTCCAGCCAACGTAAAGCAAAAAGCCAAAAGCTAAATTACAATTTCCTTCAAAACCCATAATTAGGAGTATTATTAGCTAACGAATGATATGTGGGAGTAACTCTTGTTACTTTCCTCGTTCAACCTATATCTTCTACGAGACGAGTCTATATGCTATAACCATATGTCGATTAATTATTCATCTTTATTTAGATGGATTAAGAGATTTTGCAATGGACTAATTAACCCGATGTAATCAAAATTGAATCTGATTGGTGGTTCACCTCTGAGCATATCTTTTTAGGGATGAAATCCAACTTAATCCTAGCAGAGTTAAATCTACCTAATTTTTGTTTTTGTTTCTTTTTCAAAATCTAAAAGAAAATAACAACCCGGCCTTGGCTTTGACCAAGCTAGGCCAAGTCGTCGATCTATGGACTTTGGCACACCACGCTACCTCTAAACCCAACACTCCTTGAAAGTATATGGGCAGTGAAATAAACAAGAGGACTGGATCATCATCAGTGAAGTGTGTCCCCACCCAAAAAATAAAGAGAGAGCCCTTTAGATTTTATAACCTGAGCGGATGTAAACGCAAGCTGAAAGATCAATTTATGAGTTGGGTTACTTTTTCGTACTAGTAGTGTTGTGGTCGAGAGGACCAAAACAAAACAAAGGGATAGGGACTAAGAAATATCTAACACAAAACAGAGCAATAGTGTTTATTGGACCACATCGTATGTAGGACCATTCAAGAGTTTGAGCGTGGTTAAAAAATAAAATAAAAACAAGTACCTGGCTGACGTCACATGGATTGATCTTTGATGTTGTGAAAAATGTGTTTTTTGAATTTTAAGCTTGTTTAATGATTCAGGGTGTAAGTAATATTATATCCTACAAACACATAACCCAACAAAATGTCGAAATACAAAAAAGCAAGAAAAGAAGTTGGAATAAATCGATCTAAGGATGCGAAGGCAGGCTCGATTTTATAGTTTAGGTGTATGAACATACTGTTTATTTCGAGAGCCAGTAGATGATTAGAAACAACGTACAAGCAGCAATCACAGCGGAGAGGATAAGTGTGTCCCGAGAACGTCTCCTTCTAATTGAGCCTATAAATGGTGAAGACAAGTTGCTTAAGGATAATTAAAGGTTCATGAAATTAGTTGATAATATCATGTAGAGTTTGAATAGACTCGATAATATCATGTAGAGTTTGAATTAGAGAGATACCAAGTAAGCCACGAATCACTGGGAATTTGTCTCCGAGATTTTTTACTTTCCCTTGAACATCTGAAAACAGAGATCGCTGAGAGCCAAGAACTGCTCTTGTTGCTTGAGCTTGACCTATAACTTCATCAATCTGCAGCCAAATGATTCTAAAACTATTAGTAAATTCTCCGCAGCATCATCATTAAATGATTTACTTTATAAAGAGGGCTATTAACAGAATATAACACTCAGATTACAAAAAGCCATGATTGCAGAAAGTATCTTACATGGGATATACTTCCATGGATTGAAGCTCTCTCCCTTAGCACTTGCACACCTGGTGACATACTACCAGAAGCCTGCAAAAGCTAAGACAGAACCCGACTTCCCATCAAAAGGTGATCATAGAAGAATGTATATTTCCTAATCCCATCTTAATAAGACTCATTTTAAAAACTAAGAGGCTATATGATTCTTACCTTTTATTCACTTATGTCATCCCTGACAGAACTCAAAAGCTCAGCGTGTTCTCTCATCGAGGTTATATTTCCTTTTATTCTTCGAAACTCCTATAAAGTTACATGGAAATACATTATAGGCGAGAAGATAGGTCCTATACTACGTATAACTTCACATTACTACAGATGTATAAGTACCTAAACAAAAGCCACACTAGTGCAAAGGGTTTTTCCATTTACCAAAAATGGGACTGCAATTACTCATCTAGTACTGAGTCACGGATGCATGATGCGAAAACAATGCGTTACACTATCATGTATTTGTAATCGGTAACTAGGTTACTTTCCATTATACTCCAAGAATATTGAGATGAAAAATAATTGGACCAATCGAATTAAAAGATCAGACTTGTCAAATTTAGAAAGTTTGAAATCCTCGGTATATTGCAATTACTCCAAACTTTCACTCCAGACATCAGTATAGCATATGGAAATAACTGAAAAACTAGAAAATAAGTTAAGAGAGGAAAGAGTCAAATATGGTGCAAGAAAACCTGAGTATATTCATGAAGTATATCCCTGTGCCTTGCAAGCTTTTGCGTAACGGATGTTGTGGGTGCAGCAGATGCAGCACATCTACTCATGGAATCATTAATGTCCAACAACTTCTCAAGCAACGATTGAATCTCCATCTCCATGGACTTCCATGATCTTCCCGATCCAACTGTTGGGGACCCAGCGTCGACATACCCTGGGACCAAAATATATAAAGCTAGTAAAGAAAGGAACCAAAACTCTGCATTTCAAGACTTTCTAATGGTTTATTACAGACTATAGAACAGTATGTTGATACAACAATGCGATTCTTGAAAGCTGAAAGCTAAAGCAAAAGAGTAAGCTTTACACACAAAATTCTTCTTACAGATTCAACTACACATGGAAAAGGCACATCAAATCTGAGAGAAGTACTACGATTTGCAGCTTTACTCCACCAGAATTTTGACAAATTCCCTCATGAGGGATTTATCTAGCATCGCACGGGAAAGTCACCATAGAGTTCAAAATTAGATAACCACCACACACATGAATCAAGCATCGTGGAACCAGAACAGAGACTGAGAGCGATCAAAATTCAATCCAGTGAAGAGATCATATCGAAAATCTAATGACTCGATCCATGCCACATTACAAAATACTAACCCCTACACTCAAAGAGTAGACATAACAGCAACATACCAGCAAGGCAAACAAGAGACACACAGAGCATGATCAAGCGGAAACGAAGAAGAACGAACCTCCTTGAGTAAACCTGGCGCCGAGCTTAGCGTATGAAGAGAGCTTAACGTCGAGATCGCCTTCGATTTTACGAGCGTCCCTACGGAGCTCCTCCCAACCCGATTCCTGCAGATCCAGACTCGATTCTGTCATTTCCGATCTTCACCAATTCAGATCAGCAACCTTCTCCGCTCACGGATAATTCTCCAGCTCCGACGTGAGGCAATGCCGGAGCTCTGGGTACAGCAAACGATCTGATTATAACGGAAACTGATGGAACCGATTAAGCAGCGACGACGATGGGATCGCTCTTCCCTCCTCCGCTTCTTCGGGCCGAAACCAACAGTTCAAGTTCAAGAGACCATTCATCTGAGTGGATGGATAAATTGCCCTACTTTGATACAATGGGCTTTATTAGGCCCATTTACAGCAAAGACAATCAGTGGACGCTTAGCTTGGCTCTTGCCTAAAGATTCTAACAGTTATAAACAATAATTTAACGTTTGTGTAAAATAAGTTAACATGTGTAAAATAAGTCAATGGTTGTCTAAAACTGTAGTTTTCCATCAAAACTTAAAAATCGCGTTTTCCCGTCAAAACTGCAAAATCGCATTTTTCTATCAAAACTGTTTTCGGGTACAGATTATACCCATATAGGTATCGATAGGATTTCGATTCGGTTTCTCAAATCTCAGAACCGTTTAAAATCCAAAAAATCGGTTCTTCTATAATTTTGGTTCGATTCGGGAATTTTTACCCGATTAGCCCCAAAATAGTAAAAAAATATCCATTTATCCGAAATATAACCAAATACCCAAACAAAAATTAAGTTTAAAAACTAAAATTTTCGGAAAAGTGAATTTTCACCAACTTGCAAACTGATTTCCTAATCGAATATATCTCGGAATCGGTAACGGAAAGAAGTTCTGAATAGCTGATTGTGAGAGCTTCGAAACCATACATAAATCGACTTTTGGATGTGTGGGGTTCGTCGGAAAATCTCCCCGCAAAATCAACAGTTGTAAAATAAGTCAACGGTCGTAGAAAATAAGTCAACAGTTATAAAATAAGTCATCATTTATACAATAAGTCAATAGTTATAAAATAAGTCAACATGTGTAAAATAAGTCAACGGTTGTAAAACAAGTCAACGCTTGTGTAAAATAAGTTAATAGTTATAAAATAAGTCAACAGTTATAAAATAAGTTAACAATTGTAAAATAAGTCAATAGTTGTAAAATAAGTTAATAGTTGTGAAAATAAGTCAACGGTTATAAAATAAGTCAACAGTTATAAATTAAGTCAACAATTATAAAATAAGTCAACGGCTGTGTAAAATAAGTTAACGATTGTGTAAAATAAGTCAACAGTTATAAAATAAGTCAACAATTGTAAATTAAGTCAACATGTTTATAATAAGTCAATAGTTATGTAGAATAATTCAACGGTTGTCTAAAATCTTAGTTTTCCATAAAAACTTGAAAATCGCGTTTTCCCGTCATAACTGTAAAATCGCGTTTTCTGTCAAATTCGAAAATAGTATTTTTTCACAAAACCGCAAAATCATGTTTTCCACCCAAAACCGGAAAATCACGTTTTCTGCTCAAAACCGTAAAATCGAGTTTTCCACCCAAAACTGCAAATCATATTTTTCGCAAAAACTGCAAAATCACGTTTTCCCACCAAAACCGTAAATTTACGTTTTTGCGCCAAAACTGCAAAATTTCGTTTTTCCACCAAAGCTGCAAAATCGCCTTTTCCCGCCAAAATAATAAATTTGCGTTTCCCGCCAAAATCGTAAAATCACATTTTTCGGCAAAACATTAAAGTTACGTTTTTCGCCAAAATTGCAAAATTATGTTTTTCTACCAAAACTACAAAATCAAGTTTTTCGCCAAAATCGCTAGATCACGTTTTCTCGCAAAAGCATAAAATTGCGTTTTTCGCCAAAATCGCGAAATCACGTTTTTCCGCAATACCATAAATAAGTCTATCCCTGGGCATTCTGATATTCAGTTCGGTTTCAGGTAGGAATCGTTCTTTCGGATACAGAGAATTGATACCCTATAGGTACCAAAAAGGATTTCGATTCGGTTTTTGTTCGGTTCCTATCGGTTCTAGATCGGTCCGGTTCTCAAATCTCAGAACCGTTTAAAACCTGAAAAATCAGTTTTCCTATAATTTCGGTTCACTCCGGATATTTTTATCTGATTAGCCCAAAAAATTAATAAAAGTATTCATATACCAGAAATGTAACCAAATACCCGAATAAAAATCAAGTTTAAAAACTGAAATTTTCGGAAAAGTAAATTTTCTTCAACTTGCGAACTGATTTCTGGATCGAATGGATCGAATATATCTTGGAATCGGTAACAGAAAGAAGATCTGAATAGCTGGCCGCGGGACCTTCGAAACTATATATAAATCGACTTCTGGATCTCTCTCGCTTGTCGGGAAATCGCCTCACAAAATCAAGAGTTGTAAAATAAGTCTGCGGTTGTGTAAAATAAGTCAACATTTATAAAATAAGTCAATAGTTATAAAATAAGTCAACAGTTGTCTAAAAATGTAGTTTTCAATCAAAACTTGAAAATCGCGTTTTCCCGTCAAAACTGTAAAATCCCGTTTTTCTGTCAAATCCGAAAATAGTATTTTTTCACAAACCGCAAAATCATGTTTTTCGCCCAAAACCGTAAAATCACATTTTGTGCACAAACCGTAAAATCGAGTTTTTCAGCCAAAACTATAAATTTACATTTTCGTGCCAAAACTGCAAAAATTTTGTCTTTCCACCAAAAATACAAAATCACATTTTTCGCCAACACTCAAAATCACATTTTTCTGCCAAAAATGCAAAATCTCGTTTTTCTGCACAAAACCGAAAAATTGTGTTTTCCACCAAAATCGTAAAATCATGTTTTTTGGCAAAATCATAATATTACGTTTCATGGAAAATTGCAAAATTACGTTTTCTATCAAATCTAAAAAGTCACGTTTTTCGGAAAAACCGCTAAATCATGTTTTCTCGTAAAACCATAAAATTGTGTTTTCCGCAAAAATCGTGAAATTACGTTTTTTCGCAATACCATAAATAAGTCAACAACTGTAAAATAAGTCAACATTTATAAAATAAGTCAACAATTGTAAAATAAGTCAATATTTGTAAAATAAGGCAATGGTTGTGTAAAATAAGTCAACGATTATAAAATAAGTCAAGAGTTATAAAATAAGTCAATAGTTATAAAATAAGTCAATAGTTATAAAATAAGTCAACGTTTGTGTAAAATAAGTCAACAGTTATAAAATAAACAACAGTTATCAAATAAATCAACAATTGCAAATTAAGTCAATAGTTATGTAAAATATGCCAATGGTTGTGTAAAATAAGTCGATAGTTGTAAAATAAGTCTACATGTGTAAAATAAATAAACATGTGTAAAATAAGTTAACATTTGAAAATAAGTCAACGATTGTCTAAAACTATAGTTTTCCATCAAAACTTGAAAATCGTGTTTTCACGTCAAAACTGTAAAATCTCGTTTTTCTGTTGAATCCGAAAATAGTATTTTTCCACAAAACCGCAAAATCATGTTTTCCGCCAAAAACCGCAAAATCGCGTTTTTTGCCCAAAACCGTAAAATAGTGTTTTCCCCCAAAACCGTAAATTTACGTTTTCCCGCCAAAACTGCAAAATTTTGTTTTCTCACCAAAACTACAGAATCACATTTTTTGGCCTAAACCGCAAAATCGCGTTTTCCCGCCAAAACTGCAAATAATGTTTTCCCGCAAAACCATAAAATTACGTTTTCCACCAAAATCGTAAAATCACGCTTTCGCGCATAATCCTGTTTTTTCACCAAAACCGCAAAACCGTGTTTTCTTGACAAAACTACAAAATCATGTTTTCCCGCAAAACCATAAAATAATTTTTTTACGCCAAAATAGCAAAATCACGTTTTCCCGCATAATTGTTTTTCCACCAAAACTGCAAAATTACGTTTTTCCGCCAAAACTGCAAAATCACGTTTTTCGGCGAAACCGCAAAATCACATTTTCGAGGAAAACCATAAAATTTCATTTTCCGACAAAATCGCCAAATCATGTTTTTCTGCAAAATCATAAAACTACGTTTTCCCTCCAAATCTGCCAAAATTATATTTTCCCGCCAAAACTACAAAATCACGTTTTTCACCGAAACCGCAAAATCGCGTTTTGTTGTCAAAACTGCAAAATCACGTTTCCCGTAAAACCATAAAATTGCCTTTTCCACCAACATTGCACAATCACGTTTTCCGCATAATCGTATTTTTCCACCAAAACTGCAACATCACATTTTCATGCCAAAATCTCAATATCACGTTTTTCCGCCAAAACCTCAATATCACATTTTTGCAGAAATTATTTAAATATGTTAATTACTTAATTTCAAGTGTAATTTTAAATATTTTTATGTAAGTATAATAGTTATTAATTCTTTTTCAAACAAAATGATGTTATTTTAGTCTTTTTTTAATTAGTTGCATGTGGATGGTGTTTCAAAATCAGTGGATGCAAAAATAAAAATAGAAAACGAACAATATTTAAATGCATCATTCAGATGCAGCGTTCAATCCAGCATCTAACATCTAGATGTAGCATATAATTACAAAAACGAAGAGGACCTAAATATAGTATGTAGAAGAAACAGTCATGGACTCATGTGCATTCGATATATGATCGCAGAAGACGATTATTTTCTCCTGGTCATCACCATTATGAACGTTTAAACGTCTTTTAGTAAAGATGCGGATTACAAATACATGATTAAATATGCATATTTCTTCAAGCCTTGTCGGGTTTAAAAGACAAATTTGGCTATAAAACACAAGATCTTTTTCTTAAGATATTTGTCCTGAAGATATGAATATACATTATCAAACCACTACTAACGTACGCAAGTAACGCAGCTAGAGGACACACCGTACACATTTTGTTTATATGTATATTTTTAACAAAATCATAACATAAAAATAAATTAACATTTTAAAATGAAATGGTGGGGGTTTGATCTCGTGGGAGTGTTATTGAATAGGTTCAAAAAAAATTCCCACGTGGGCAGCACACGTGTGGTGGCATAATTGTCTTCATCTTCAAACAAGCTCAGCAAAACATTTTCAAGATAATAAAAGAAAATTATAGACCTATGTCCGATGGTTTTTTCTGAAGATTCAGAACCAACCACTAATAATTTCTGCACAAGTGATTTACGAAGAATAAAACAGCATTCACAAACTAGTAAGCCTCTAACCGCATTCTCCATGGCTTGATGATACTTGAGCTGGAATTAAATTTGCTTATACTATAAGTGTAGGCTAACGGTTAATTGGACGTGTCATATACGTTTAATGTAGATTCTTCGGTTTTGACTTCTAGTCTTCTAGAGAAGGAAAAAAACAAATGTGGCAGTTTTAATTTTAATCTAGTCCAACCGTTAATAAGCTTCATCTTCATCTAACCGTTCATTTAATTATACTCCAAAAACTCCTTTGTTTATCGTATCTCTATTTAAAATCCTCTGCCTTTCACTCCCTTCTTCTCTTGATCACCACTTCTTCTTGAACGTTTTACACAATCAACAACTCTTCTTCTCAAAAGTTTCTCTCTTTATCCGTTCACATCATCCTTGCCGTCGATTTATCCCGTCGGTGATTCTCTGCCGTCAAGATTCTGAAAGTTTTCTTTTGCTTTTTTCCCTGAAATTTGTTTTTTGGATTTACAGAGTAAATCAAGAAAAAATGTGAAAGAGATTGAATTTTAAGTTCATTTCGTTCAGATGAACCAATGTTTAATTGGCTCATTACTCTCTGTGTCATCTCACTCTCTTAACCTCCGATTTGTCTCAGATTTCTCAAAGATTGTAGCTTTGTGACAATACTGTTGTTCAAATTAGCTATAGTTAAGAAGAAACGATGATGAGGTTTACTTCTCAGGCCCATAGCTACTGCTTCCTTTGAATCTGTTTTCGTAAAGCCCATTTCTCTTCATTCTTAACTTTTGAACAATTTTCTCATTCCTTAATTTTTTAATCATGTGATAAATTTGTTTCAGAAATACAGAATACAACATATTTAGCACAAAAACGAAATTACATGGAGCTACTCTATAATTATACAAGAAACAATATTTATTCTTTGTAGTAGACCAATCAATTGCGTCGTATATACACAACTTTGCATCATATACCAATAATAGATATATTATTCAGAGACCAGAGGTAAACGGTACGTTTGATGGAATCCAAGAGCTACCGGCAATGAAACTACCAACGGTAAACTTGGAAGCTTCTGAAGCAGAAGAAAGGACCCGAAATCCAGGCCATGTGACCCGACCCGAAGTCGAAGCACCTGAACCCGTGTTCTGAAACTCAGCATAAAACAAAGTCCTTAGAGCGAAATTACCATTCCACTCAAGCCATCCACGCGGATCAATCAGACTATCGAGAGAAGTCTTCATAAATACCGTCCTAGAATATTGTCTCCAGGGTCGACCCAAATAAGTCTTGGTGGATCCCAAAACGGGTCGAAGATCCGAAGCTGCGGTGACCCGAGAGTTGTGGATAATAATACCCGTGTTTTGATTTGGATCGGATCTTCCTTGGGCGGTGATCGTGTTGGTGCTACTACGTGGACGGCGTGCGAAGATGTTACAGTTCTGGAGAACGGCGGCTGCGTTTCCAAAGATGAAATCGACGGTTCCATATACATCGCAGTCACGGTAAAATTGGCGGTTGGAGTGAACATAGAGGGTGTCTTGGTAACCTTCAAAACTACATTGATAGAAAACGGATAGATCCGACCCGGATCTTAGAGCTACTGCTTGCGCGTTGTTTGCACCCGCCGTGTTTCTAAACGTTATTCCACTCGCTATAAACCCGTCTCCCACCGCCGCTGTAATTATTTGAGAAAGAGTATAATAAAAAGATGATGATTAGTTACTTTTTAATGATGTCATCCGTTGAATTATCACGTAATGTGTATGGAAGGAATGATGGTAAAATTGTACAACATCACAAATACAGTTACGGAGGAAAAGGGAGAATTATAATTTTTTGAGTTTAGTTATCAGATTTGTGAAATGACAAACTGTTTTTACTTTTATCAAAATAAATTTGCGAAATAACCTAAATCAAGCATAAAAGGCAGATTCTATTGGCTTTTATCAAATATTACGATTCATATAAATTATTATGTCCATATAGTTTTTAATATCACGCTAATGCCCATTGTCAAAAAAAAAAAAAAACATTATCGTGTAATAATAGAGGTTTGCGTATATTTCTAAATATCAAACGAAGCATAAAAAAACTGAGTTGACTAATACTTTCTTTTAAACTGTATGGAAATTAATTTAATTTTACAAAAAAAGATATCAGCGTCTTTGTCAAAAAAAAAAAAAAAAGATATCAACGAGAACTAACAAATCTAAAGTATATTGCATCTATACAACCTATAAGATGCGGAGCGTGGTTCTTATATATCCCTTTCGAATTCGCTATCTAGTTTGATGGGTTCATGCACGTAAAAATTCGCAAAAAAACATATATACTAAATAAATAAAAATAATAACTTTTTGTATGTTTTGTAACCATACGTACCGACAGTAGCTGAATTAAACGTGGTCGTTCCTCCTCCAACACTTCTGCTTCCGGTGATAATTGTTTTCCCTTTACCATCTCCTCTCAACATAACATTCTTTTTTCGAATCTCAAGATTCTCACTATAAACGCCTTGTTTCACATATATTACGAATCTACCACTCCCTGAAGCAGCGTTAATCGCTTCTTTGATCGTCCTGAAATTACCAGACCCGTCTTTAGCCACCACCGCGTTATCTCTTGGTGTCGAACTCTGCAAAAGCTTCCGGTCACCGGGTTTGACCCACGAAGGAAACCCATCTTTCTCGGGTGGTGTATAGTTGAAAGGAACTTTGTTAATGGCGAGTGTATTGCATATAAGACTTGAGACGTTGTTTGTCATCAAAGGAAGAACGATATCAGTAACACCGAGCTCTAAGAACCCGGCTCGACAAGTGTCGAGATTAGTTAGAGCCGTGCTGAGCCATGTTTGTGCATCGGTTTTCGAGCACTTCACATTTGGGTCCATCGTCTCGTTGATTTTAGAGACGGTGAAGTCGTAGAGCTTAATACAATCTTCCCAAGCAGCTTTTTCGCGTGTGTCGCGGCACTTTGGTCCTAGTGTGGACGCGTGGGTTTTGGCGAGGATGGCTCGGTCCAAAGCGAGTTTCATTGAGATTTTGAGAAACTCGGATTCAGATTTTATGGGTTTTTGGTTTGAGTTGTGGGTTAAGAAATACTCGCATGGTTTAGGATTTGGAGTTTGGCTACACCACGCTTTCACATCTTTCGAGTTGTAACCCGAAACTGACGATACCACGAAAATGCATAAGAACACAAAGGTAATAATATAAACTCGAAAAGCCATGATAAGTTGAGAAACGAGAAGTTTGTGTGTGAAACCCAAAAAACAAATAATGCGAGAAGTTTGTGTTTGAAGGTAATGGATGATGAGATTGATGTCTTGAATGGATGTGTTTATATAGAGTGCGTGACTTATACCTTTTTAATTAATAAATTAAATATATTAATTATGTCATTTCATAATAGTTGAAGGAAAAAAAAAGGTATATAATGTCTATACCAACCAATGGATTGGTAACCATCATGCCGTCATATATTCTCTATGTTGAAATAATTTTCTTGTTTGGGCTATCTTTTTTTGACGTGTACATTATTAATTAATCTGTAATTTGAGTAGTGATTATTTTCAATCAGGGGAAAAAATGCCACAATCGAGTTAATATACGAGATCTTACATAGAAACGACTTAATTAAATACGATAGCATGAAAAAATAGGTTTATTAATTAGCAGAAGTCGAAATTAGTAGTACTTTATAGTTTTTTCAGCTATTAGTTTATCAAATTTTAGATGTTAAACTTGATAACATTATTGGCATATACGCGTCTAGGGGAAGGTAACTGATCAATCGGATGTCCAAAAGTCTCTTAAATGAAAGAAGAAGAATAAAAATTCAAAGTCATGCCTCTATAAATTAGTTTGATTTATTTATGTAGTTGTAACAACATTAATAAAAATTATTATATGCAGAGACAGTGTAATCGCTATCCACGAAGACTAATCAACCGTCGACGTCTCGTCAACTTCGAAATATTCACTAGTTTGTTTCATAGATTTATATACCACTCGTTTACCCTAGCGCGCTGTATACGACTACCAGCCATTTGTATAATTCTTTTTAACTATCAAAGCAAATTAAGTTTTTTTTTTTTTAAAGTAAAGCAAATTAAGTTATTAGGTTAAAGTATTCTATTTTACATATAACGGTAAAAATAAAAATGTATAAAAGGGATACCTTCTTTCTATAGATCATGTTTAATTTTATTGCGTGCTCACCAGTGATAAGTATTATGAATTTGACAAACTTTTTTGTGCGTATGTACATAATCAAACAAGATTATCTCGTAAAGCTTTTTAAGCTAATTGGTATATAAACTGGTAAAAAAAAATTAGCGGAAAAGTAAACACTTGGCAATACTGAAATAATTAAAATTGTCAAAGATAACAACAGAAAATAGCGCAATACAAAAATAGAAGAAAATATTACTTTGGTATTATCATTTTGTGATTAATAATTATTAAAATAGTATATTTTACTTTTATGGTGAGAAATTAGTTACCAACAAAAATTATTAATATTTGTTTTATAAACCAAATTCAAAAGAAAAAAAAAAAGAAGAAGCAAATTGTGTAGACCTTAGGCCTATAATTTTTCTGTCCGAAACCAACTTTTGATAATACATGTTAAAATGGAAATTATATTTTCACAGCAAAGATCCAAATTCGGATGCAAGCAAAAAAACATATTACTTGTTAATGAAGTGAACTATTCGCTCTAGGTTACTCGTTTATCATGAAGTTACAATAAAATCGACCGGAATACATTTGCATATTAGCTATTAAGTCGCAACGTCAACATTTACACACAAAAAAAAACTATTAGATCAACATATCTAACGAATCCTTTTATACAATTTCTAAGGAATCCTTTTATACAAATCATATTAGATAAACTGTTGGGTTAAAGTTCATGTTCAGATTGATTGAAATGAATTTCTAATTTGTAGAATTTATGAAATTTCCGGACTGGTGGAACAACGTTTATATGACTTTTGTCAACTGCGCTTGATTAATTGACTTGATAATATTGAGATATATATGTAGATCTAAAACATATAATAAGTACTATGTTTTGTTTATGTAAGACTTGGCAAATTGAGGGACATAAGACTATAGCGATGGTAGGTTGGTCATCTAATATTAAAAAGCAAAAGATATTAATGATCTTATCCATCTAAAATCCGATTATTAAGTGGTTGAAGAATTGGGTACATGCAACGCACAGCTATATATGTTCTACTACTAGAAAGTTGTCCGTCAACATTATAATGAATGAGAATTGAAAACGTAATACAACTTGCGTTTTTTTAAAAATCAGGTTTGATGAGTTTTAGAAATGTAAAGACTAAAAACTTTACAATAATGAGAAAGCCAATACAATCGTCGTCGGAACCTTCGGCCTTAGCCTTGCATAATTCTTAAGCCGCAACGCGACAACCAAATATTTAGCCCAAAAAAAAATTGTGAAGAGAAAATATACATTTAAAAAATCTCTTTACACATTGTTAGACCTTTTTGGTTTCTGATTAATATTAGAATCCAAAAAAAAAATTGTTTTGTGCAAAAATTAGACTTTTGTTGAAGGGTTTACTTTATTGGTAGTACTATTCAAGCTCTGGATTTTTGAAACGTCGCCGTTCAAACAAGCCTGCGTTACACGTAACGTCGACGGAAGAAACGAGGTTACAAAAAAACTAGCAGACAACGTAGACATGTCTCAATCTATGGGTATAGATTACCAACATTATCATCTGGTCTAATTTGACTTTTTAAGCACGACCCAAAAAAAAACGTTCCGAATTATATTGGCAACGAAAGTTTTTTTATGTTTTTTTTTTTTTCTCATCTGACGATGAAGTAACGATGTGATTTGACTCTGGACGTTAATTAGTCTTTTCATGGATTATCCACATAGAGATATATTTCTTCTTTAGAATTACATATATATTTTTAAGAATCAATGTATGGAGAGGTAATCACCAAATTGAGTACTATCACAATCTACTAGTTTGACAAAATTACATCATGAATATACTTTTTTTTTGTTTTTGAGAAAGTACATCATGAATATACTTACAAAATATTTAAAAGCAACCATCGTTTTGACGACATTTCTCACTTCCATAGGGACACCTTTTTATAACATCATCAGGGACACATTAATATACTCTCAAGTCTCACCTTCGTAATGACAAATTATTGCATAATTACATTTAGGGTGGACAAAAGAAAATTCAGATTGATAAAATGGAAAACAGTAATAGTCTATAATACTGAAGCATTTACCAGAATGAACTGAATTTTTGAAAATTCGATCTAAGCTGATTTTGATCTAATTTGTGCATGACCAGTAATGTTAATTGATACACATTTTAAGCAATCAACACCTATTTTAATACGCATATGCTACAGTGCGCATATATGTTCCATACATCTAATCTATATTATACACCTTATCATGATATCTAATATTAGTTATATCTAAATGCATATGAACACATTAGTTTTTAAAATTCTCACGCAAAAGAAATGAAGCTCAAGCGGCTGTAGCAATAATAGACTTATTTAAAATCGTTAAAACCTCGTTATCGAAAGGACGTACGAATCACGAATACTAAATTGAAATTTATCATTTCAACTATTAAAATGGAAGATTCGTTTTTCCACAATAATAAGTTTAGTATAAGGTACTGATTTCTTATAATTCAAGTTTCCGTTTGAGGCCCGCAAAGACTTTGTTTGGCTGTCTACGTTTTGTCCTCGATCGTAATCATTTCAGATTGTGTCGTTGTTCCTCTTAATTACAATTTGTTTCTTAATAACAAATAGAACTTTTCGTAAATATAGGTTAGTGGTGGCCAGTGGCCCGGTTTAATGAATCTTCTAAATGAATTGATCTGTTGTAAATGTTGGATATGGTGATTAAGTGTTTTAAAACGAAAAGTAATTAAGAAGATATGAAAATGTTGCTACGTGTTTTGATAGCAAAAGTCGCAAATGAATTCATGAAAAAATTGCAAATTTTGTTTTGTTTGGTAGTAAATTGGTTTTACTAGATTAGTAATTTTTTTTTTTTTGCTTTTGTTGTCGATATATAAAAATAAATATAGAACAATGAAAGAATACTCACATCTACAAATTCGATTGTTAGTTAGTTATTGGTCACAACAAACATTTTAGATGACACAAATATGGACCTTTTACAGGTTTTCGGGTCTAAACTTATGCGGTTATGAACAAAACTTCGGTATATATTTTGTTGACTAATCAAAACTTCAGTATATATTATGGAAATTTTGTCCATTAAACCATTAATTAGTCGATATATTGCAGAATTTTAAAAGTGATTCTATGTCTTCTCCTAGGTAAAATTTGGCCTAAACGGGTCGAACCTGCCCGTTTTAACATCCCTGGTCCAAACATAAAATAGGCGTTCCCGACATGAAGAGACTAATATCTTAAAAATATATTCAGAGAAAGAACACATGCATGTTTTAATTTTGATAGCTGCCTTATCGTAAATCTCAAGTAACCCTTTGCACTTTTAAGCTGATTCTACTTTAATTATTATTTACGAAAATGAAAAACTGTTTCAATTTTCAGAAAACATCCAAAATCCAAAGAAGATCAAGATAATTGATATTTTTATAGTTTTCAAGTTTTTAAAGATGTAATTAAAAAGACACTTTGTTTAACACACTCGCTTCGAAAACGAAGGCACGCATGCATGAGAATACATTACACATATATATATATATATATATATATCTATATAAATATATATTTTTTTTTGACCGCTTGCTTACAGGTAAAAGTAAATTACATTCGTGTTAAATTACTTATTTTTTTGTTCACCGATTTGCTTACAGGTAAGGTAAGCAATTCGACATGATTTTAAGTTTTTAACCACAAAGGAAAAGATTTAACTTTCTTTTTGGTCAAGATGGAAAAGATTTAACTAACGACGGCGTTTCGAGGATGTTGATTTACACAATCTTCGATAAACCCTAGATTTTCTCGTCTCCCTCTCCGACTCTCTTTCGTCTTCCTCCGGCTTCGAGCTAAAGAGACGAGAATCGAGGAATTGAATGGCCGGTGAATCAGATGCATCGAACATTGCTACTCTGTCGTGTGCTCGGTGCGAGAAGCCCGCGCTTCTTCAGTACGTAATTACTCATCGTTATCCTCTTCTTCTTCTTTCATTTGGATTTGTTGCATAGCTCCAAAATTCGATGTTCGTAGATGGTTTCGATAACTGTTGCTTTTAATTAGATTAGGGGATGTTCACTTCGATTCAACTGGTATTGATTGCTTCGTTCTTGGTTCCAATTGAAATCCTCTCTGGCCGTCGTTTCACGATTTCTGGGACTCTTGATTCGAATTGGACTAGGCAAGCATGTGTCGACGTTTCTTAACCTGCTTCCTTATGCTCACAGGTGTCCGAAATGCATGGATTTGAAGCTTCCTCGTGAAGGAGCTTCTTTCTGGTATGCCTCTCCATCCTTTTCGATTGGCAAATCTTCGAATTTCTTCATCAGGACTTCGTTTTTCAAAGTTTTAAGTTTTTCTTCTTGTTTATGCTAACAGCACTCAAGACTGTTTCAAAGCAGCTTGGAGCTCGCATAAATCAGTACATGTGAAAGCTCAGCTGTCTTCAATTGCGAAATCCATTCCCGGTGATCAGAATTCTGATCTCATTTCTCAAGGTTGGCTGTATTGTGTGAGGAAAGGGCAGGCTAGAACACCTAAGCTTCCACACTTTGATTGGACAGGGTTTGTAACCTAGAGTTTCCCATTGTTCTTCATTTCATGTCATCATTGTTATTCTTTTGTTTGTTTTTGATGTTGTTACTTCTTCCTGGTTTTGGATTCCTTATTTCTTCTTGCGTTGTGTAGGCCCCTAAAGCAATATCCTATATCGACCAAGCGTATTGTGCCTGCTGAGATTGATAAACCTGACTGGGCAATTGATGTAAGTCCCTTATCACTTTGTGACCTGGATTTGTTTTTCTCCTGCACTAGTACTTGGATTCAGTTGAACCCGATTCGATTCGATTTTAATAATGGAATAATCATTTAGCTAAGAACGGCTTAGTCTCAACACTTGCACATGAGCTGTTATGTAACAATTCGAGGATTGTCTAGCAATGAGTTGATAGTTTCTAACTATTCCCTGTTATACGCTCCATTGCTTCTAACAAACTTTCTTCCAATTTTAACATCCAGGGGACTCCCAAAATCGAACCAAATAGTGAGCTACAACATGCTGTTGAGGTTAGTGATGCTTTGGTACATTAGGTTCTGTTCATTCGGTTGTCTTGAATCCAGAGCTATCTCATTGCTGGATATTTTGTTTTGGTTCCATTTGATCCTTATCTTTATCACGTACAACTAACAAGGTTTTATACTTGCGTTGTAGATAAAAACGCCTGAACAAATTCAGAGAATGCGTGAGACCTGTAAAGTTAGTGTTATTTTCTTTCTTTGCTTTAATGCCAGTGGTCTGCATTTCCATTATCTGATCTTTTGCCAAGATTCTCACTTGAATGGATTCTGTTACTAGATTGCCAGGGAGGTTTTGGATGCAGCAGCTAGGGTGATTCGCCCTGGTGTGACAACTGACGAGATTGATCGAGTGGTTCATGATGCAACAATCGCAGCAGGTTTGTACTTTTTAGGTTTTCTTATCCTTTTGGGAAGTCAATCGCTCAAGTTCATCACTGCAGCACTATAACTGATATTGTATAACCTTATTCTCTGGCAGGAGGATATCCATCACCCCTCAACTACTATTTCTTTCCCAAATCTTGCTGCACGTAGGTACTTCTTTTGCATCTACATTATTACCTCTACAATGCAATTCCTCTGCTTCCTAAGTATGTCTTTTGAATATTCCCTTTCAGATCTGTTAATGAAGTAATTTGTCATGGAATTCCGGATGCGAGGTATGCTTACTGACTGAAACTTTTGGAGCCTTTCTGAAAAAATAGCCAGAGAGACCCAGGAAATTTTATTCTAATGACTCGTTGTGCTTTAATTGCTTCAGGAAACTAGAAGATGGGGATATAGTAAATGTTGATGTAACAGTTTGTTATAAAGGTTGCCATGGTATGTTATCTCCTGAAGAAAATTGATTATTTATAGTGAAATGGTTACCCAAGGAGATATCCTGTCTCACAGAATGGTTTATGGGTAGGTGACCTTAATGAGACATACTTTGTTGGAAATGTTGACGAAGCATCACGTCAACTAGTTAAGTGCACATACGAGTGCTTGGAAAAAGCCATAGCAATTGGTAGGTCCTAAGCTTTTATGTTTTGACTGTTATCTATATTAAATATTGGGAAAAGATTGTTGAGAGTTTCTATGGGTTTCTTTCCTTTTCTCTTTCAGTTAAACCTGGAGTTCGATTTCGTGAAATTGGAGAGATAGTCAACCGCCATGCTACAATGTCTGGGTTATCAGTGGTAAAGTCTAGTTTTTTGGGTGTCTACAACCATCACAGGGTCTGTTTGTAGAAGCTTTGCCTAGTTAATAACTTACTTGTGGTGGGTAAACAGGTGCGATCCTATTGTGGTCATGGTATTGGGGATCTTTTCCATTGCGCCCCAAACATTCCACACTATGCAAGTATCCTTTGTGACTTGGTTCAAGATCGCAGAACATAAACATCTGTTTTAGATTTTAGTACCTGGTATGTTGTTGTCTTGTTAGTCTATTGCAGTGTAAATGCCCTTAACCCCAAAATCAGGAAACAAAGCAGTTGGAGTGATGAAAGCTGGTCAGACTTTCACAATCGAGCCAATGATCAACGCTGGTGAGTTTTTTTTGCATTCGCTTAAATGTTTATTAATTTTCGCCTACCCCTTAGTGAATTCCTCCAGTTAAAACCATAAGAACACTGTCATGTTAGGGTCGTGGCGGGATCGTACATGGCCTGATGGGTGGACCGCAGTTACCGCAGATGGGAAACGCAGTGCTCAGTTTGAGCATACCCTCTTGGTAAAAACTTTTAAATTCCTTAAATAGTTATTAAAACGGATCAATTTTAGTAGTAACCTAAGGTTAATGTGCATTCTTGCAGGTAACGGAGACTGGTGTGGAGGTTTTAACGGCGAGGCTTCCTTCGTCCCCGGACGTATACCCTTGGCTTAACAAGTGATCCTATCAAATCTCTTTTGGATCGTTACCCCAAATTGCAATTTTCCCCATTTGTGTGACTGTATTGGTCCGTTTGTTACTCTTTATATTTTCTTTTTGATTCATTGTGTTTGTGGAATAATCGTGTCATCTATTTGCTATTGAGGACCATTTGTTACCTTGTTGTCTTTTGTGTTATTAACCCTAGTAGGCCCAGATTAGATAGCACTGGACTCTTTCGGCCCGCGTTCTCACTCTAACGGCTCAATTAAGGCCTATATTAGCCCCTAGTAGGCCGATATTAGGCCCATATTAGATAGCACTACTCCTTTTTGGCCCACGTTCTCTCAAAAACGGCCCAATTAAGGCCTATATTAGCTCCTAGAAAGGCCGATATTAGGCCCATATTAGATAGCATTGGACCTTTTTGGCCCACGTTCTGACTCTAAAACGGCCCAATTAGGGCCTGTATTAGCCCATAGTAGACCGATATTCGGCCCATATTAGATAGCATTGAACTCCTTTTTGGCCCACGTTCTCACTAAAAAACGGCCCAATTAAAGCTTATATTAGCTCCTAGAAAGGCCGATATTAGGCCCATATTAGATAGCACTGGACTCCTTTTTGGCCCACGTTCTCACTCTAAAACGGCCCAATTAGGGCCTGTATTAGCCCATAGTAGACCGATATTAGGCCCATATTAGATAGCACTACTCCTTTTTGGCCCACGTTCTCACTCTAAAACGGCCCAATTGAGGCCTATATTAGCTCCTAGAAGGCCGATATTAGGCCCATATTATGGATTCAGGCACTAGAGCATACAAAGGCCATTCATTGCTCGGACCTAAGATGATGGTGAGAGTCGAGTCGAAGAAATCAGATGGATGAATTCTGGACAATTACATGTAGAATTACTGAAAATATAATTATAACAAGCAGGAAAATAAAAGTTACACGACAAAGTGGGAAGCTTTTAAGACAGTTTCTCTTGAGATTTGAGGGACACCAGAATCTCCTTCACTCAACGACCTTCACACCTGAAACATAAACTCGGCTTTGAATCACACTACCACCAATCCAAAACCCAGGCATGACCATAAGACCAACTCTTGGGTTCTCTTCTTTTTCATCCACAACTATGTTCTTCACAACACTTTCCATGTATGAATCAGAGAAGTCACTGCCCTTTTTCACTTGGAAGATCTTTGCAGCTGGATCAAACGAGTAGGCAAGCCTGTGCAAGATCCATATCGACTTTGCGAGTTTCAAGAAGGCCTGGTAAAACGCTGTCCTCGGGTGCCCACCTCCTGTCACGTAGTCACGCTGGTCTAGATTTCCAAAGAAAGAAGCTTCCATCTTTGGGTGGATCAAGATGAGATACTTGCTCCTGCAGAATTTACCAAAATTGGAATCCTGGTTTGTTCCTAGAGCATCTATTGGATCCATGTCCTTCAGAGCAAGAAACTGACGGAAGAAGGTCTCTGTGTCATCGCCCGTTGCGCTCTCCAAGTCTAGTGAGAAGTTCTTCTGCTGAAACCCACTGAACATCCTCTGGCATATGTATGATTCAAATGCTTATTTCTTGTGAGGCCTCTTGGCGTAAACAACATCGAGCTCAATGGAATTGGCTGCAGAATCAAGATCCCACCCCGCAGCTTTCATCATGTTGATCAGCGGCTTGGAGAAATCGTGAACGGCTTTAGAAGCAGCTTCGTATGTTGACATAAATAGTTCAGTGGTCAAGTCAGGAAACTGCAAATTGCCATCTCCACCTGTAGATTCGTTCGTGGACATTCCCCTTAACTTAAGATTCTTCTCGAGCTTAAGGCGTTTTTGGTTAGCTTCTTCAATCTTCTGCAGCATCTGCGTGATCTCGGAGTCCTTGTTCTGAATCTCAGACTGGAATTTCTTCACCATAACCTCATAAGTCTTCAACAGGCTCTGCTGTTCTTGGATCTCTGCAGCTAAACGAGAGTCTTGCGGAGAGACACATACAGGCTTGGGGTTATTCTCTCTGTAGAAATGCTTCAGCTCCGAGAGATTCTTGAGCTCGGAAATCACAACTTTATCCGCTGCCTGAATCTTCTCGGGGTCGTAAGGGGTATGAGCAGATTGAAGCTCGATGTAAGCGGATTTCAAAGAAGAGATGTTCCCAAAGAGATTGGAGATAAGAGCTTCCATTGCTTCTGGATTCTGATTGATAGACTCTTCCATTGGTTGAGGATGGACCTTCTGGTTGTTGTTGCTCTCGCGGAGTTGGGTTTCTTTCAACCCACTTGGTAGCATACTTGAAACCACCACACCAGATAAAACCTCCTTATCTCTCTAATTCACACACCAAAATTTCCCCCTGCAAAAATCAAACTTGTCAGATTCAATTTGAAAAACCAGGAAAAAAACAGAAATGGTTCACAAATCAAATCTCTTGTTTATCCGCATGAACTCGAATCAAGCTGTATACACCTCCGGATCTTTTGAGTTCACAGATCTCGAAGTGAATCGTCATGTCGATATAAAATCTGGCATCTGGATATTGTAGACTTAGAAACTATGGAAAATGTGAAAACATCAAAACCCTAGAAGATCTCTCTACAGTGTTAAAATCTCAGAAATTTCTCGAATTGGGTTTGGGATTAGATAAAGAACTGGTCGAATTTCATTTGAATCTAGAGAAAAATACCCAAGACAGAAGAGATCACCTGGATTTGCTTTCCGCGTGTGTATTCGCCACTATTCAAACAGAAGGAGTTTTTCGCATCAACTAAAATTTTAATCAGCTTTCACGCCAAATAAGTGGAGGAAGACGAAACATCAAGCTCTCGGCCGGATCCTTCGCCGGAGGTGGAGGGATTACAGAGAAAGGAATGCTTTTGTAGGAAGTGAGCGAAAGAAAACGAAATGGTAAAAGCTTATTTCAGCTTCTCGAACTCTAAACCATTTGGTATTTCGGTTAAAAAAAAAGAAAACCGAATCTCATTCAATCGGTTTGATATTGTTCCAATTTCGATTAGATTCGGATTAAACCGGATTGGGAACTTCTTCCGTAACTCTCATCATCTTCTCAGCATTGCCTGTGTCTCTCTCTATCGGTCGGTGAGATGGTTCGCCTGTTTCTTACACTTTCTCCGGCGATTTGCCGATTGAATTTCAACCCCAGAATCTCTTTTCTAGCGGCGTCTCCTTCTCTCAGATTACAAAAGCACCATAACCATAAGCTTGAAACCAAAATCCCGACTATCTCGCTAATCTCTCCTTCCCCTGCACCCAATTTTCAGAGGAAACGTTCTTATTCTAACGGAACTAGAGTTTCCTCATCACCCAAAAGCGAAACTTCGAAGTTTGATGATAACTTGGTTGTTCTGGGCATTGAAACGAGCTGCGACGACACTGCCGCTGCTATCGTACGCCCGTTTGATCACTTACTATGGGAACTTATTAGCTCACAGCTCTTTTTTTTTGGTCTCTGATATTGGAATTTGTGTGTTTTCAGGTGAGAGGGAATGGTGAAATTCTTAGTCAAGTCATTTCTTCTCAGGTAAAGATCGTTTTTCTGCAATTTCATTTCTGTGTTTTCTTTCTCAGTATAAAGAGTTTATGATCCTCATGTTCTGGTTAGTTATTTGGCGTGAATTTTATGTTTACAAGACTCAACGAATGACTTGAAGAAATAGTTTTGTCTCAATGCCTATGTCTTCAAGCCATTCGTTGGTTTCACAATTTCTCTGAAAAAAAAAGCTATTTGCATTTATATAAATCGTCAAGTTTCACCTGTTCTGATCTTGGAATCGGCAACATTAAGGCAGAGTTGCTTGCCCAATATGGAGGCGTCGCTCCTAAACAGGCTGAAGAAGCACACTCCCGGGTTATCGATAAGGTAATCCTCATCCCAAAGCATTGCAAAGCAAAGACTCAATACTTCTCATCATGGTTTTGTGCTGACGGCAGACAAAAATGTGTGTTCATCGGTTTCAGGTCGTGCAAGACGCACTTGATAGTGCCAATTTAACCGGGGAGGATCTCTCTGCTGTTGCTGTTACCATTGGACCTGGTTTAGGCCTCTGTCTACGCGGTAAGTTGGAGAAAAGAGTCTTCACTCTTGTGTACTCTGAAATTATAAGTTACCTAAGAGAACTAAGATAGAAGTGTTTCTTTTTGTGTCAAAAAAAGTTGGTGTGCAGAAGGCTCGAAGAGTTGCTGCAAGTTTTAATCTCCCAATCGTCGGGGTACATCACATGGAAGCTCATGCACTTGTAGCGAGGTATTGCTTTATGTGCTCGTTTTATCCGTTTGATTCAAAATTGAGATTTTTGAATTGCTCATCAGCTTCTCATTTGTCTCTGTAGATTAGTGGAACAGGAATTAAGTTTTCCTTTCATGGCGTTGCTTATATCAGGTACTAATTGATATGTTCTTAGCAGTAGAATATAAATAACAAAACGGAGCTTTAGGTTTCTATAAATTCCAACGCTGTTTTTTTCTGTGTAGGAGGGCACAATCTTCTGGTTCTTGCTCATAAGCTTGGTCAGTACACACAACTCGGGACTACAGTTGATGATGCTATAGGCGAAGCATTTGACAAGACAGCAAAATGGCTCGGCCTTGATATGCGAAGAAGTGGTGGACCAGCTGTTGAAGAACTTGCTCTGGAGGGTGATGCAAAATCTGTTAAGTTTAATGTAAGTGAAACGAGTTTGTTCGTTGGTTAAGACTTTTTTCTTTTCTTGTTCTACTCATTGTCTTTTAATGTTATGTTGTTACCTTGTTTTATCAGGTCCCAATGAAACATCATAAAGATTGCAACTTTTCTTATGCTGGCTTGAAGACACAAGTGAGGCTAGCCATTGAAGCCAAAGAAATGTTAGTTAGATCTTAAAATCAGCTTCGGTTTAGTCCGAGTCATGTCACGTATAAGAAAACAATGGTCTTTTGGATGTGCAGCGATGCTAAATGTCCCGTCTCTTGTGCAACAAACGAAGACAGAAGAAACCGTGCTGATATCGCCGCTTCTTTCCAGGTAGAAATCAGTCTGTGGTATAATGTTTTTGTGTTGAAAATGCTGATTTTTAAACGTGTCTGGTTTATATGAACCAGCGAGTAGCTGTGTTGCATCTGGAGGAAAAATGTGAGCGAGCAATAGACTGGGCACTAAAACTAGAGCCTTCTATAAAACATATGGTGAAGCTTAAAATGAGAAAACCTCTGTTCTGCTTGGCAATACGCTTCTCGTGTCGTACTAATATTGACTGATCTTCAGGTAGTCTCTGGTGGTGTTGCTTCGAACCAGTATGTACGGTTTCGACTCAATAACATTGTCGAAAACAAAAACCTGAAACTTGTTTGCCCTCCTCCTAGCCTTTGCACAGACAATGGTAGATAGAGCGTGAGATCTCCTGCTAATCAGATTATCTATACAGAGAATATATATTAACAACTCTGTAATCTCTCCAGGAGTAATGGTGGCTTGGACTGGTCTCGAGCATTTTCGTGTAGGAAGATTCGATCCACCTCCACCTGCAAATGAACCTGATGATTTCGTGGTACGTTGTTTAAGATACTTTTTGAAGATTCTATTGTTTGAAGAAGATGAAAAGATTGAAGCTTTCTGATTGATGTTTTGTGGGTTATGATGAGTATAGTATGATCTGCGACCGAGGTGGCCTCTTGGAGAGGAGTACGCACAAGGAAGAAGCGACGCTCGTTCTTTGAGAACTGCGCGGATTCATCCGTCTCTTACTTCAATCATCCGAGCAGATTCTCTTCAACAACAAACACAAACGTAGAAGAAAGATCGTGTCGTGTCTCCTGTAGCTTAAAAACAGAGAGATCCATCCATATCTTTTAGCTTCCTTTATCTCATAATCTCAATGTAGCCTTTTCAACACGGTTAATTTCTTAAATCAATTTCATTAAACCAATGGTTTATCTTCGTATCCGGTTAGTCTAAACCGTGCCCGGTTTCATTTTGCTTACTAATGGCGCCAACACTCACTTTAAGTGGCAAAAATCGCTGGGGATTGAAGAATCTTCACTCGCAACTACAGTAATGGAGACATCGAGGCTGCCGTTATCGTCTTTGATTAGGGGAAAGCTGATTGAACAGACTGGTTAGACCAGTCAGTATCAAAACCGGGACAAGAGTTGTGGTTTAGCGACTGATCTATTTCGTAAGTCTATAAACTATTACGTAATAACTTCTATAAATTCATACCTTTTTTTTTGGGTAAAATATAATGAATACTTTGATAAATCAATAATTTTCTTTGGTCCCAAATTTAGTTTTTAATTCGATTAATTTTGTTATAAATTAGTATCTCTCAAAATTAAAAAAAAAACAATTTTATTTCTTAATCGACATTTAACAATTTCATCTCACTCTCACTCAAGTTACTATACCAAATTATAATGCCTCTACATAGGATTCTACATAGAATTTGAAAAAACTAATAATTTTGTATTGAATCTACATAGAATTCTACAAGTGTGCTGCACACACAAAGTTATTTTTTTTTTCATAAATCATGCATAAGTTTTGAATTTGAGTCATTTAACACTCATTTTCATCCATTTTTTAATACTTTGTTTTATTGGTAATTCGTTTGAAATGATTACAATATAGAAGAAATCCGACATATAAAATATAAAAAAAAATCAACGATCATTCTCGACAAATTAGTGAAAAAGAGATTCTTTGGTGATGACAAACATATAATGACAACTTAATATGTTCGCATTGACATTGAATCATGCCAACTTACCAAGAGCTTGAAAAAATCCAATAACTATCCTGATCTTTTTTATACTTCTCTCATGTGATAACTCTTTAGGTTATGAGAATGAAGTGATTGATTTCACAAGTCATTCTGAAATTTGAAAATATATTGTCTAATGAGATAATTTGCTTATTATGTTTGCCTTATATGCAGATGAAATCGAATTTCAGGAACAATGTTCACTTCAACAAAGTGTGAGACATAATTTGCTAGCATAACTTCAGGCTCAAGTGATGGTATTAAAAAATTGAAGTAATTTGTTTTTCAAAAACTGTACAGATTTGAAATTGAGGTAATTCTTTTTTTGATTTTCACATTTACACTCAGTTCTCACATACACTAGAAACTCTATAAATTAATATTCGATTCATTAATAACTCGATAAATTAATATTTTTTGCTAGTCCCAAAATTAATTTTTTAACCAAATAATATATCTTTTTTTTTTGTCAACAAACGTCCATATATTAAATCAATTTGGGTTAATAGATTCAAGATCGGTAGATCCCGTTTCTATTAATCGAGTGTGACTTACATGGGAAAAAATAGTTCCTCGTGCTCTCGCCCATTTTGCAAGGATATCGGCACGAACATTTTTGCTACGAGGGATAAAACGTACAAGACATTCCACGAAAGAATTCCTAAGAGAGCACATATAATCTAACTCTGATCTAAACGCTGGCCAGTCCACGGACTCTTCGATCATCTGAATCAAGTTGGAGCAATCTGTCTCGATACAAACTCTTTGTAACCCTTTATCTCTCAAGCATGTCATTGTCCAAATTAGCCCGTCCATCTCCGCGTGTAGAGCTGACAGGCTTCTTCTGCATCCTTGTTGTCCGGTGGTGATGTGTCCCCTTGTGTCTAACAGATACCACCCAAGTCCACTAACTTGTCCATGATCGATCCAAGAGGCATCAATCTGACAAGTCGGGATTCGGGGGATCACAAGCTGCTCCTCGGATTCAACGGGGACCTCTGCGTCTTGCCTTTCCTCTAGCTCCTCTTCTTTCTCCTTATCGTTTGCTTTCCGCCAACTTTCTGCTTCTATAGTAGCATGTTGCATGGTATCCAAAGGTGATACGGTTTTTCCATTGAAGACTTTATCATTCCTTGCCTTCCAAACAAACCAAAGAATCGACGGGAAAATATCCCTTTGAGGAGCGGGAAGCTCACTTTCTTTGATCCTCCAAAATAGGAAATCCATGTTTCCATATAGAGATGAGCTCGGGAAGCAACCCGGAAGGGACGAAAAGTCCAAAAGAGCCCACACTTGAAGGGCAGGGAGGCATTCAAATATCATATGGTTAATTGTTTCCTTTAGTGCACCGCAGCGGGGACAACTCTTATATGTACCTAGGTGCCGGAATGTTAGCCTTTGTCAGGTGGCCACACAACCCGAAAGGGCTTGCCACATAAAATGTTGAAGTTAACCAAATAATATATTTATAAATTAATAATCACTATAAATTAATAATTTTTTTATAAAACTTCATGAGCTACAAAATGAGCTACAAAATATTACTGTTTGATGCAAGCAATCATGAGCTACAAAATGAGCTTCAATAACGGAGAGACGCCTGTGAGAATTTTCCAAATGCGACAGCTAATTCTGTTCTCATTGATGTTGAATCATGTCAGCATACCAGTAACTGCCAATATCCTGATTATGTTATGGTTCTCTCATCTGATGACTCCTCATGTTGCGAGAATGAGGTGATTGATCTCACAGGTAATTCTGAAATTTAAAAACACTATTTGTTTGTTTGTAATCATCTTATTATGTTTACCTTGTATGCAGAGGAACAATGCTCAGTTCAAGAAAGTGTGGGAGAGAATCTGAAAGAAAAATATCTTTAAACTTTGCAAAGACTTGAAATCGAGGTAATTTCTGGTTTGATTTTCAACTTTACACTCAATTTAATATCATATTGTCTCTGTAAGTTTCTGAGTTGAGAAAAAAGGTAAATGCATAACACTTGACGTCATGTTTTGCGGCGTCTTGCGCGTGCAGCAAGCTTTCTGCTTGCAAGACAGTGAGGTGCGTCTGCCAAGCCTCCAGAGTGCACTGCAATGTCTCATGCAAATGCTCTTCAGGCAAATGCTCTAACAGAAGAAGAACATAGAATCAGCCTCTTACTTTGAGTTTGACAGGTTAGTTTTCCTTACAAAATTTAGTTATCATATGTTCATTATATGCTAACACACTAATATTAATTTCTTGTCACGTTTTTCTTGTAAGAAAAAGATCTAACGTATCAAAGGTGGTAATCCTGCTATAATTACTTGTCATCTAAGTATTGTATTTCAATTTCTTTACTGGCTTAGAATCTTCTAGAGATTGACTTATTATATAAGTTCAAGAAAGAAAGGATAATTTTCTTTTTTTCTTATGATTTCAATCGGAGTAAAGTTCTGTTTGGATTTCTTATGTTTATTAGATACTTTTTGTTTTCTGATCTATATCGAATTGTCTTTTTCCGATTTGTTCCGCTACTCCTCTTGCTTGAGGTGATGAAACCAAAATCTGGTGTTGGTGGTGGTGGTTGGAAGCCTCTACTTCAACAATTGGTATCATTCTCTCTGACTGAGAGTTAAGATTTTCTGACCAGGCCTTGCACATTATCTTTTCTTCATAGGAGTTTAGTGTGAAGCCTGGAGATGGCGCTGAAGATTGGAAGCGGTGGTGGTTGTATTTCATTTTTTGTATGACTTAAAATCTTCTAGATATTCACTTAGTATATAAGTTCAAGAAAGAAATTGGATTTCATTTTCTGAAACACTTGTCAATTAGAAAGAAACATGGGTAATCAATATCGAGGTAATTTATTCCCACATTACTTACTTTAACTTCCCTTATGAGAAGAAGAACATTTTCTATGAACATTAGTTGAAAAGAATGCAATTGCAGTTTAGTCCTTTACATTCTCCTTATATGCTCACATCTCGTGACGCCTCAAAAAGTAAGTTTCTCTCTACAAGACTATACACATAGTTTTGATTTCAATTGTTTCTTGTGTTGTGTGTGGTGTAGACACCTCAAAATGTTCACATTCCTTTTTCCATTTTGCAGTTTAGTAAGTTGTTCAAGTCATTGACTTCGACAGAACAGAGACCTCTGCTTTGTAACACTAAATAGAATAAGGCAAATACTCTTGAATATTTAGAGGTTTCCAATCAAGATCGTATACCTTTGAAGTTGTAGGCAAAACCCAATTCAAAAACGTTCTCAGTTTTCGGCTAACCCATGACGACGAATCATTTAAAAATGTTTTTCCTTTCTTCTGCCGATCGGTTTGTTGAAGTAAACCGAACTAAAACCGAAAACTGATAATTCCGTCTCGGTTGGTTCGGCTCCCTCCCAAAGTGAGTGTTGCCGCCATTTAGGCCCGGTTATATTTTAGTTAATTCACTTTGGGCGGCGAAAATCGTCGCCGGCGATTGAAGAATCATGGAGACATCGAGGCTGCCGTTATCGTCTTTGATTAGAGGAAAGCTGATATCGGCCGGTTATTCTTCTCTGTCTTCGATTTCTTCCGTATCTTCCTCTGATCTCGCTCGAGGTTCATTTCTTCTTTACCCTAATCGTACACCGGAGATTTGAATCTGTTGATAGTATCGAGTTTTCTTCTTTTTGGGTCACACTGGAATCGGAAGAGATTTTTGGATCTCTTTTTCTCTCTGAATTTCTAGTGTAAACCGCAATCGATCACTCATGGGTTAACGTTTAACGTTTACCTCCTTGTGATTAAGCTATCTATTATCTAGTTTAAGTACAAAGGGAAAAAGCTTATTTCTTGTATAATTCTCTCTGAATCTCTGTGTTTCGTCATCTTTGTCATCCTTGGTGTTGTGAACAGATGTGAATATCACTGAGGCGGAAGCATTTGACATATTGAAGCTGGCCAATCAAATTTCTGGCAATGGAAGCACTTCTCTCATAAATGGTAACTTGATGAACTCCTTGGAGCTCTCTGTTCTTATTTGATTCACTGAAGGATTCTCTTTTGGAGTAAACAAGGAGCAAAGAATGCTTGGGATATGCTTCACGATGAGGAATCTTTGCCGCGCATTACTACATCTTGTTCTGATCTTGATAGCATCTTGGGCGGTGGAATAAGCTGTAGGGATGTTACAGAGATTGGTAAGTCATCTTCGTTCTTCTTTTGTTTTTTCTTTCTCTGATCCACCAATTTGGCAGCAACAAGTGCTTTAATCTTTGCTTATACTCTCCAGGTGGGGTACCGGGTATTGGCAAGACTCAGATTGGGTAAAATCCGCTTCGTTCTACTTTCTACTCGGGCTTTACTCTACGGTTTAACATCAATTTTGATTTCAGGATCCAGCTCTCTGTGAATGTTCAGATTCCTCGTGAGTTTGGTGGTCTTGGAGGGAAGGCGATTTACATCGGTATGTGTGTCTCTCTAGTAATGATGACTAGAGGAGACTTTGGTAGATCACTTGTTGGCTTCTTGATCACTTCTTGAGTTTTGTATCTTACAGATACAGAAGGTAGCTTCATGGTGGAGCGTGCTTTACAGATCGCAGAAGCTTGTGTGGAGGACATGGAAGAATACACAGGATACATGCATAAACATTTTAAAGCTAATCAAGTGCGAATGAAACCCAAAGATATCTTAGACAACATATTCTACTTCCGCGTCTGCAGTTACACCGAGCAGATTGCATTGGTCAATCATCTTGACAAGTTCATCTCTGAAAACAAAGATGTAGGTATACAAGACTCTTACGTTCCATTCGTTGTTCTCGCTGCTACAGGAATATTGAAACACAATTCGACAATCACTAATCAAGGCTCTTTTATCTTCTTATGGTTGCAGGTTAAAGTGGTAATCGTAGACAGTATCACGTTTCATTTCCGTCAGGACTTTGATGACTTAGCCCAGAGGACACGAGTGCTTAGCGAAATGGCTTTAAAGTTTATGAAGCTTGCCAAAAAGTTCTCACTTGCTGTAAGCATATTTATCTAACTCACAAAGCTTCCCTCACTTAAAGCCGGATTAACTTTAAGAACTCTTGCTCCAATCTTAGACATGCCCTTTTACTCCAATCTCAGGTTGTGTTATTAAACCAGGTGACCACAAAGATCACCCAAGGCTCGTTTCAATTAGCTCTTGCGTTAGGTCATGACCAAACTCAAATCTACCATTTCTATTTGCTAATTTTGCTATCATCATCATCGTTCCTTAGTTATGATTCTTAACGTTCAGCTTCTGCTGTTTCAGGCGATAGCTGGTCTCATTCGTGCACCAACAGAGTGATTCTGTATTGGAACGGTGATGAGCGTTACGCTTACATCGATAAATCCCCTTCACTTCCTTCTGCTTCCGCTTCATACACTGTAACTAGTAGAGGTCTAAGAAACTCCTCCTCAAGCAGCAAGCGAGTCAAGATGATGTAATTTATACACCAAAGTTGGCTCAAAAACATATTATTCCCCTTTCATTAGTAGTTTATAGATTTTTGTAAGAAAAGTCCAATAACTTTATCGAGGCCCAATTCAAGACCCAAAATCCTAACTCTACTACCTACCAAAACCTTTTCAATTGATTTCTGCATTAGCTGACATAAACAAATACGTGTCAAAGTGTTATTGGATAAGAAAAATGCTCATACCATATCTTAGAGTTGGGTTGGTGAAGGATGTGATGGATGCCTCTCCTCACCAACTCCCCCAAACTCCTAAAAATTGTTATATTTTGTAAAACCGCCAATACAAACTAAGCAGACAAAAGTTTATAAATTCGACTTTTGTAATTTGATTAGTCTAAAAGTTTTGCAATTTTGCGTAGCTGAGTTGAAAAATCATAATTCTCAAAGTTTTTCAAATTTATTTTCACAAATTGTGAAACCCCATTTTCGATCGCTTCAATCGAAAACTTCCAATGGCGCAAGCTAGCAGAATCTGCCATGGCGTGCAGAACCCATGCGTTATCTCCAATCTCTCGAAATCCAACCGAAGCAAATCTCCGATCTCGGTCTCGCTGAAGACGCAGCAGCCTCGAGCTTATCCGATCTCTTCGTGGGGATTGAAGAAGAGTGGGATGATGCTTAATGGTTCTGGGATACGTCCGGTTAGGGTAATGGCTTCTGTTTCCACGGCGGAGAAAGCGTCGGAGATTGTGCTTCAACCCATTAGAGAAATCTCGGGTCTGATTAAGCTACCGGGATCCAAGTCTCTGTCCAATCGGATTCTGCTTCTCGCCGCTCTATCTGAGGTATGTATGTACAACTCGATTTCATCGTTTTTCTTCTTTCTCTGGTTTGCTTAGTGTTCACAAATCTGCATTTTGCTGTGCTTTTTATAGGGAACTACTGTTGTGGACAACTTGTTGAACAGTGATGACATCAATTACATGCTTGATGCGTTGAAGAAACTAGGGCTTAATGTGGAACGTGACAGTGAAAACAACCGTGCGGTGGTTGAAGGATGTGGCGGGATATTCCCAGCTTCCGTAGATTCAAAGAGTGATATCGAATTGTACCTTGGAAATGCAGGAACAGCCATGCGTCCACTTACAGCTGCAGTTACTGCTGCAGGTGGAAACGCGAGGTAGCTAAAAGGAGTATCTGCTCCTTAGTTTTGCTATGTCAAGAATCCATCTTGTGCTGATGCTTTTTAGTTCGGTTTATTACCCAGTTATGTGCTCGATGGGGTGCCTCGGATGAGAGAAAGACCTATAGGGGATTTGGTTGTTGGGCTTAAGCAGCTTGGTGCAGATGTTGAATGTACCCTTGGAACTAACTGCCCTCCTGTTCGTGTGAATGCTAATGGTGGCCTTCCCGGTGGAAAGGTGAGATCTTGCAAATGGAATGTAAAATTTGTTATTTGGTAATTTACTTGTATGAACAGTTGCAGCAGTGCGTGTTCATCACAGCCTTAGCTTGACAAGATTTCATATTTTAGTTCGGTGTTAACGGATGGAGCTTAGATAGGACTTGGGTTTGGGATTAGTTTCCTTTCTTGATTACTTTTTCCCTTGTATGGTTTCTTGATTGACACATTGGACATGTTTTGCATATTCAGGTGAAGCTTTCTGGATCAATCAGTAGTCAATACTTGACTGCCCTGCTTATGGCAGCTCCCTTAGCTCTTGGAGACGTGGAGATTGAGATCGTCGATAAATTGATTTCCGTTCCGTATGTCGAAATGACATTGAAGTTGATGGAACGCTTTGGTGTTAGTACGGAGCATAGTGATAGCTGGGATCGTTTCTTTGTCAAGGGCGGTCAGAAATACAAGTAAGAGTTTAGTTCTTCTTCCTTTTCTGAAGTCACATACCTTTAGATTGACAAAGAATGACCAACCAAATGGCAAAATTGATTCAGGTCGCCAGGTAATGCTTATGTAGAAGGTGATGCTTCTAGTGCTAGTTATTTCTTGGCTGGTGCTGCCATTACCGGTGAAACTGTCACTGTTGAAGGTTGTGGAACAACCAGCTTGCAGGTAATTTCTTTATGCTGAATAATCAAAGAGGATACTAAGTTTATTATGTGAATTGATTAGCTCAAATTTTGTTCTTATTAAGGCTTTGACATAACATAGAATCTAAGATTAACTTTGTTTGATGAATCTCAAGGGAGATGTGAAATTCGCCGAGGTTCTTGAGAAAATGGGATGTAAAGTGTCCTGGACAGAGAACAGTGTGACTGTGACTGGACCATCTAGAGATGCTTTTGGAATGAGACACTTGCGCGCTGTTGATGTCAACATGAACAAAATGCCTGATGTAGCCATGACTCTAGCCGTCGTTGCTCTTTTTGCCGATGGTCCAACCACCATTAGAGATGGTAAGCAAACCCTCTCTTAGATTAGCAATTTTTTTCCAAGGTTTATGGTCACTTAATTCTATTTGGTCGTTATAGTGGCTAGCTGGAGAGTAAAGGAGACAGAAAGGATGATTGCCATTTGCACAGAACTTCGAAAGGTAAGATTCTTCTCTCTCGAGTTTCTAATGCCCGTTTAAGTAAATCGCTTCATAAATCTTGCGGTTTTTACGTGCAGCTGGGAGCTACAGTGGAAGAAGGTTCAGATTATTGTGTGATAACTCCACCAAAGAAACTGATACCAGCCAAGATTGATACATATGATGATCATAGAATGGCAATGGCATTCTCTCTTGCAGCTTGTGCTGATGTTCCGGTCACCATCTTGGATCCTGGTTGCACCAGGAAAACTTTCCCTGACTACTTCCAAGTCCTTGAAAGAATCACAAAGCACTAAAAAAAAAACCTAAACCCATTTGTCTTTTTGTTTTGATCCAATGGTGAACTCTGTTTTCTTCTATCCGTTGCCACTGTAACATTATTAGAAGCGAAGAGTATTAAGACTGTTTGCGTGTACCGGAACCGAGTGAGATGCACGTTGAATCGGTTTTAGTCTTAATACACGCAATCTAAATCCAACTAAAAACGATTTGTGTAACAGAAGTAAAGCGATTAAGCGAAGTTTATCACAAATTTCTTCTTTTTGTAATGATCATGTTTCTTAACATATAATTGATTAAACCTAATATTTAATCAAACCAAACAGAAACTTCATCAATTCGAACCAAACAAAACCGAATTACGAATTGTTGATTTCAGTTGATATTAAACCGATAAATCCAAAAACCAAAAAATCAAACCGAAACTAAACCGTAAACTGCATTGCTCACATCTAGTAGTGATGGGCCTGGCCAAGGTTATCGTGTTCCAGCCCGTTTTTTTAGCGCAACTCAGATATGACTCTGTAGTAGTTTAAACCTCTAACCTTGAAAGATTAAGCCTAACCTTGAAAATTTTAGAATCATGAACAAAAAGGGTTTATTACTCTTGTGTTTTGTCTTGGAATGTGTTAACCTGCAATGGGGGTTGAATATAGAGACAAGAGAGTGGATCTCATAGTAGATACATCTGAAGGAGGGACAAAGGCATGGGGACATGTTATGCCAATTCATAAAGGGAAGTGAGAGGACATGTTCTTGTCTTATGCAATCAAATCTTCACATGGGGTCTTTGAGTGCCATTATAGCCTCTATTCACTTGCACCTTTTTTTTTTTTTTTGCCTTTTTTCTAATTTTAAAAAGAAAAGAAAAAACATCTTGTGATTCCAACAACTTTTTTTTTTGTTTACACGTTTTAAAAAGACTAAACCATTATTTCAAACCCTATACGGCTATACATAGGAGTTTTGTATCAGGCTTGTACAAAAATTGCCATATTTAGAGAATTGTTATGCTCGATTTCTTGGAAGGTATAGTAATTTATTTAGAGCAAATCACTAACAAAAATTGAAGGGCCCAAAATATCTCTCACACCATTCGAGAAAAAAATGAATAAACATAGAATTTAGGGTCATTAACAACCTTTGTTCAAATTTAGGAGGGTCCAGTCTCATTTAGCACCAATCCACTAAACAAATTTATTAAAAGAAGTTAACGTTGGTTCAAATTCAAAACTTTGGGATGAGAGGTTTCCCGAAAATCTTGGGAGTATTATTTCACCAATCAACTCGTTCCAATACCATGTGACAACGAAAATAATTTGAAGAGTCAAAAAAATTTTACAGTCAAAGTTTTTCTTGTTAATCAACGATTTACAGAAAACTCACTGTTTCTTATTATTATTATTTTTTTTTTAATTAAAGTCAAACAGATCAAAATACCCTGTTTTTGACTCCATTTCTTATTCTTTTCTAAGATTTGGATCTCTAAATCTTCAATTCCCATGTTCTAATTTATAAGTCACACTCTCTTTATCACACACCCTGTAACCAAACTTTGATCCTCAGAATATAAATTAGTAAAAGATAATATCCGTGTTTCTCATTGTGGTGGAGTCATAATAAAGAAAGTTTCTTTAATTTAACACCTCCAAGAAACCTGAAGATTCTAAGAAGCTGCCATAAAAAACCAAAAAAAGAAAAGTAGGAGAGAAGAAGAAGAAGAAGAAGAAGAAAGGTGTTTCTTGACGCGTCTTGACGACATACCTTCAAGCCCAGGCAAATTCAAGATGGACAAGTCTTCTTACTTCCATCGTCTCAGATTTCAATCGTCTCTCACCAAATTCGCATTTTTCTCCTTCTTCCTCCTCTGCCTCATTTCCATACTCTTCCTCCGATCTCCGCCGTCCGTTAATCCCTCTCAGTCCGATCCATCTCGCCGCTCTCTCCGAACCAACAGCTACGGAGGACCCGCTTGGGAAAAACGCCTCCGAGCCTCCGCTCGAATCCGAACCTCAAACAACGGAATCACCGTCTTAGTCACCGGAGCAGCCGGTTTCGTCGGGACACACGTCTCCTCCGCTTTGAAACGCCGAGGCGACGGCGTTATCGGCCTCGACAACTTCAACGATTACTACGATCCATCTCTGAAACGAGCAAGTCATGCTTTATTAGAGAGAAGCGGGATCTTCATCGTAGAAGGAGACATAAACGACGTCGAATTGCTCCGTAAGCTCTTCAAGATCGTCTCCTTCACTCACGTTATGCATTTAGCGGCTCAAGCCGGAGTACGGTACGCAATGGAAAATCCTGGCTCCTATGTTCACAGCAACATCGCCGGATTAGTCAATCTCCTCGAGATCTGCAAATCGGCTAATCCACAACCTGCAATCGTCTGGGCTTCGTCTAGCTCCGTCTATGGACTCAACACGAAAGTCCCGTTTTCCGAGAAAGACAAAACAGATCAACCGGCGAGTTTATACGCCGCGACTAAAAAAGCCGGCGAAGAAATCGCGCACACGTACAACCACATATACGGATTGTCCCTCACGGGGCTAAGGTTTTTCACGGTGTACGGACCTTGGGGGAGACCAGACATGGCGTATTTCTTCTTCACAAAGGATATTCTGAAAGGGAAATCGGTCTCGATTTTCGAATCGGCGAATCACGGCACGGTGGCTAGGGATTTCACTTACATCGACGATATCGTGAAGGGATGTTTAGCGGCGCTTGATACGGCGGAGAAGAGTACGGGAAGCGGAGGGAAGAAGAGAGGTCCGGCGCAATTGAGAGTGTTTAACCTCGGGAACACATCGCCGGTGCCGGTTTCCGATCTGGTGAGTATACTGGAGAAGCAATTGAAAGTGAAGGCGAAGAGGAATGTGATCAAGATGCCACGAAACGGCGACGTTCCGTTCACTCACGCTAATATCAGCTTAGCTCAACGCGAGCTTGGGTATAAACCGACGACGGATCTGCAGACGGGTTTGAAGAAGTTCGTGAGATGGTACCTGAGTTATTACTCCGGCGAGAAGAAAGCCGCCGCTAGATGATTGTTTTTGGTCGATGATCTTTTGATTCTTGTTTGTTTGAGTAATTTTGGGGTTTGTAACAGAGTGAACAGACCCGTCGGTATTTTATTTAATTTATTTATTTTAATTCTCGAATAAGTAAACTGGTGTAGTGAATTTTGATTGATCTCCTAAGGTCGAATAAAAAAATTACAAAGAGATTCAAGAAATGAAACAGAGATCGTATTTAGTTCTTCCACTATTTAGTTCTCATCGTCAAAAACAAATTGGTTCCACCATTTTTTTTCTCAGTTTAGAAATCGTATTTAGTTCTTCCACTACCCAGAACAAGACACAACATATCTGGAATGTTGGAAGTAGATTTGTAGAAGTTCCATGCCTCTAGCATTAAGCGTTTCCTTGATCCTTTGAAGTGAACAATCTGCGTTTTTTTTTTTGAAGAGTAGTGAGAATATGATGAATAGATTTGTGATGGGTTTAGAGTTTTAGGGCATTGAGAGTACCTTGACATCTAATGGCATGCCATGAAACTGACCAGCACCTTCAGGAGGAGTCCAGTTGTATAAAGCACATGGTAAAAAGAGCACTGAAGCTCCAGCTATTTCTTGTGTGAAAGCTTGTGGCTTTGTAAATCTCTTTGCTTCAAATGAAGGATGAGATTTGACAACCCACACCAAAGCTAGTTGATCACCAAGCATACGCGAAGCCTTCATATACTTGCTTTTGTAAGCTTTTAGGACTTCCTCAAGAAAAACTTTAACCCTGCATTTGGGATCCCATGTAAAGACAAAGTGACCGATACTGAATATCTATACAAGTTTCAGTAGAGAAACAAGCAGTTTTTTTTTTGTTATCCATCCTGATTAGCATACCAGGTTCCGATACTGATTCCGAAAGAGACAAGTGTTACTTTAACCGTAAGAGATTTTGCTTGGGTTAAATGAGGAGAGGAAAGGGATAAATGCAAACCTTAGGATCCCTTCACGTGTGCCTCTAACTGCTATAAATCCTGAATTCAGCGGTTGATCTTTATTGTTCCTGAATGTGAGAGCCATATGGAAGTTTGGATGCTTGTCAAATATAGTCTCGATGTTATCAACCACGGCTATATCAGAATCAGTGAAGATATAGTGGTTTATCATCCCACCATCATTCTTCTCGAGCTTCATCTCAAGAAACGTCTGCAGATACAAATGGAAAAAAAGAAAGAAAATTAGGTGGGATTCATAAAGAAATGGATAGATATAGATAGGCAAAAGCAACAAATGTATTCTACCTAGGTATTAGTGTGATTTTGCTCTTACAATGTAAGACCTGATTCTTTGAAGCATCAGGTTACCCCGTGAATAATCACCAGGAATAGGCTGTACCATCACGTTGCTTGGTTGGATGGAGAGATGAGAAGCTGGATCAGTCAATATGACAACTTTGCTCTTGGGCATAGTCACCTACACACACACACACACAAAAAAGATATAATTTCAGTAAATACCAGCCTATTAGATAGCAGAAGCAGTAGCTAAGATGAAACACCAAAATTTAGAGGAAAACTCAGCAAGTTACCTGAATGAAGCTGGCGAATGCGTTTAGAACTGCCATTGACCTCTCTGGCTTGGTGTAGGTAACATTCCCAATAACAGAGACCATATTGGAGGATTTCAGTTTATCGAGGGGTGTTTTATAAACAGTAAACACTGTGACAAAAGAAACACCATTTCCAGCACCAGACACTTGAGAAGTTGTAGTGTGAGTCTTGTTCAGAGCCTTGGTGCCTAAACAAATATGACAATGTAACAACACAGTCACACACCAACATACCATTCCACAGTTGCATCAAGTTGCAGTTCCTAAAATCAGTGTTACTCCTAGAAAAATGAAAGCAATCTTGCGACGAGGATTTTTGTTCTGGCCCAAACTTGACAAAAAAATTGCTCAGATCATCTTCTCAAACACAAATCGAAGATTGTGATTCAAATCTGTGCCTTCACCGTTCGACAGTGAAAAACAAAAGTGCGAACTAGTAGCAAAACCTAGGACTATTCACAAAATCTAACCTCGGCAATGCAATCTATCCGGAATGCCTACTCCAGCCGCAGGACCGAGCACGAGGTGATCTAATTTCTTGCTACGAATGCTCTGCGCTTCGTTCTTAGTCGAAGTCGAAGTGAAATCAACAAATGACGAGAGATGAGGAAGAACAAAGAGCACAGGAACAAGCAATAGAAACCGACGCCATCCGCTACAAGATCTTAAGCTCCGATAATCTCTCCGGGAAACCATTGATCGTATATACAAATTTCCGATCAACGAAATCAATTTCGGGTCGGCGGGGAGGATTGGATAGTTGGATACTTGATACGATCAAGTTAAAGTGGTGTGTGGGCTCAGGTTGGATTTTGTTGGGCCTTCTTATGATTAGTAGTTTATGTCGAATTTTTGTAAATTTTCCCAAAGCTATACGATATCAGATCCAAACTACGTGACGTTTACTTGCAATGTTAACGAACAGTGTGCCGTTGAAAGAACCCATCAGATACGATCATATACTTGCAAAAGACTGTGTTTAGCTTCTCTTCATATGCGACACAAGCAGATCAGAATCAATTACATGTCATTAAAAGACCCGCAAGGAGTTTACAAAGATGTTGTGCTATTTACCAGAACTTTAACCGGAAACCGGAGAAATGAATGGTTCCGATAATAGCAGATAAAGCAAATGCATAAGCGGTTAATATCACAAGGGAAGATAGTGGAGAAGCAAATATGGTATCTACGGCGAGGTTCACCATTCCTGTGAAAATGTTTGCCTGTAAAACAAAACAAAAAAAATGGTAAATTTGAAAAGAGTTCACAGAGAATGAAGATTCTGTAAAGATTGTGGAGAAAATCAATTGATAAGAGACTTACAAGAAGAAAGGTGGCTAAAAGATTCTGGTCAATTGCTTCTTCAAGGGATGAGAGTTTGTTCATAGGTACATAACTAGAAAGCATAAATATACCCAGCGCCTGAAACAAAAAAAGAACGAAAACAAAATCTCATACCTCTAATCTTAAAGACAAAGCCTTCACCTTTATAAATTAATCATGAAGTTAAATTACCTGAAGATCTTGAGCGAGCACCCAAGTAACATAAGGCATGTTGCACTGCAGAAGATAAAAACGATTTTCAACCAATATTGTCCCTTAAAATGCTTTTGAGCTTTTGAGCTTTTAAGTGAGTATCATTACCGTTCGACGGGAAATCCTCTCGACATAGTTGTCAACAAGTATAGTCACAATCCTGAGACATACATTACATATATGCTCATGAGTGATACTATCATAATGATATAGTGTGTTCTATAACCGTCTTTTTTTACCATAATACAAGAGAAACGAGAAAGACTCTCGCGATTGAGCTCGTGGTGCTTCGAGTATTCAGATGTTTTGCATAAAAGAGACGATAGCCTAAGTGAACGCCGAGAAGGTACATGCCCCAATAACCTGAATCAGAAGAGAGTTAGATGCCACAATATCAAAAGAGAGTAGTAAGTAAGTAAATCAACCAAAACAAAACCTTACCAAGGGTGCTAAATACTCCTTCCTTGTTCTTGCTGATAATGTTAACTCCTCTTTCGTCGGAAAGTAGATATGTGTTCAATCCACTAACCAACCAAGTTTGGTACCCTGAGCACAAAGGAGGTCGAAGATAGTTAGGTTTCATTATATTGTAACTAAGAGAGAAAACAAAGTAAAAACTGGAATATACCTGCAAGAATAGCGAAACCTAGGATTCCACAGTACTTAGCTGGTATGTTAACAAATGATGTGAGAATTGATATGGCTGCAAGTGTGAAAAAGAAATTCCAGTGTTGTCCATATTCTGTAACGTGGACCTTCATATACAGTTAACAACAACAATGATGTAAAGCGAGAATCATCAAGGCATAATAAAGAGAAATTGTGGAAATTCTCTTTACCTGATAATCCACACCTGAAGTGGTAACTAAACGAATAAACCCGAGTAGTAGAAGAGGAGCAGTTGCCTTAAGCCCGGTAATCCAGTTTCTGAAGCAATGCAAGTAAATATTGGACCAAGTTAACATAATGCTGAGCCACTAAACAAAGCGGATAATGGATTGCTAAGGAGAATCACCCACCCTGATGAGACGTCCCTAGCTTGCCTAGAAACTATAGCATTAGCCAACACAAAAGAGCCAACCCCAAGATCCATCTGTTTTCATTTCAAGTTGTAAACTACAGTTACTAATCACAATAAGTTTAGAGCCTAAAGTAACTAAACGAAGACACAGTATGTGATTCGACATTCCAAAAACATACCAAGCTAGTACCGTAAGTCTCTGTCTTGGCGTACCTCCTCGGAAAGATAGTGAAGTCAACAGCCAAGATACACAAGCATGTAATTAGCATCTGCAACAAGGAGAAAATCCTTGAGAGTAAATGGAAGATAAAAAGCAGAGTGGATTCTAAATTAAAACAAAAGTAGTGTTGTGTACCAGAGCAACTCTGTAAGAAGATACATTTGCTCTAAACGAGAGAGACTGTCCTCTCTGAAACCCTGAAGAAGATCTGGAATCATATTTTTTTAGTTTTAAAAAGCTACCACAGGATTGTTTTGAAGATAAGAGAAAATACATGAAAGTTTCTACCTTTTCGCAGTCACAGAAAGGACCAGTAACAATAGCGATAACAAAACTGCCCCAAGATAAACCCATTCCGATAGAACCTATAATAATAATAATAATCGTTAATCAGTTTTGATGATCATAAGACAACATCACCGAGTAAGAAAAAAATGAATCAAAAAAAAAGAAGGAATTTTTAAGGGACATACGGTGAAAAACAAGAGCATGGGGAAGACGATGAAGATGAAGTCCAAGGATATGGCATAAGTGTAAGCCTTCCAATTTCTGGAAACAACAATCTCATCGTCGTTTTTCTTAAATGAGATGGATTCGCCATTATTATCTATAACAAAGATGAAACAAGTTAGACTAATCGAAGAAAGAGCATCACTCAATCCAGAAAGCACTATGGAGATGATCAGATAAACAAACCGATTCTACAGTGAAAGCCAATGGAGTATCGAAGAAGAACCAAGAGCTGAAACAATAAACGCCAATCATTCAGCAATTGAGCAAATATCTCAAAGAAATGTACAAAACAAAAAAAAACTTACAGGGACAATGGTCAATAGTGCTGCGATTTCCAGAATAGAAGATCCGTCCAGATTGCTTACAAATCTGCCAAGTCAATTCGAATAAAAAAACCCCATGTACGAAGGAAGAATCACAAATCGAACAGACTGAAATCATCGAGAGAAGCTTTACTGTTCTTTGAGATGCTTGTTTGGATTCAGAGTCGAATCCATCAAAACTCGATAGACAGAGAAGAAAGATTTAAACTTTCGGGAGTTGCAGTGTGTTTTTTTTTGTTCCTTGACTTGAATTTACGAGCCGGCCGTGTTTCAATAAATAGGTCTCATTCTTGGGATTCTGAACTCAGCAGACCCACCACAGTGATTGCTAACCAATACCTTAGGCATGACCGGACGGCCGGTTCAATGTTTTTCGGAATCTGTTATTTTTTCATTTGGTTGAAGAATTTTTTTGCAAAAGTCGTAAATATGCAAGTTTTAAAATGGGTCCAAGTTGTAAACCTTGGGTGGGTTGGGTCATTTGAGGTAGTTTCCAGTTAAGCATATCTCTCTATATTCATCATAAAAAACGCGTACACACACACAAAAAAAATGTTATAAAACAAAGAAAGAAGAGGCAGAAGAGATTATTATTGTGATAAACTAAAAGGACACAGAGAGGGAGAAACCACTATTTCAGTAACTATTTGAGATCGCTATGGAGCCTTGATGCAGTACGCAATTAGTCCAGCGACACAAATAGCAGTTTCCACGCCGTAGAGCCATGACATATTGCATTCTACAAAAAAAAAAGTGATTTAGTTAACAGGCTAGATTTTTAAAAAAATATATACTAGTATAAGAGAAGAAGAACTTACGAAATTTTGCCTGAGTCATGTCCTAGAATGCATTGAGGAAAAAAAAGAGTAAACAGACAGTTTCAATAACTAGTAAAAGAGAGAAACTGTGAATTTTTTAAAAAAATCTGAAAAGGAAGAAAAATAGAATTACGACGGGAAACTTTGGATGTAAAAACCGATTATAAATGGCGACGAGGGAAGTGATCTCCTCAGGCACGTAACTTCTAGCAGGACGTAATCAGGGCATCTTCACTCCATCAATCGGACATATACAAGGTTCTCTAAGCTTCTGGTGTGACCAGAGGTATAAGATGCATTTCGCTGGCATTATACAAACACAAAATTTACACAAAGGCTTTGATTGTTTTTCAATTCTAGAGCAAACCGAGTATAGGATCTAACCGCAGAATTTGTGGACGCAATATGGGGTGGTGACTACTACCGGAGAAGAGACTGAAAAGCAGCTATCACACCAATCATTGATAATTTGCTCCTCGCCTGCCACAATCAGAAACACGATTAAAAAAACCATCAATACCTTATCATCGTGTCTTTTTATTCTTCCACCACGTATTCTGTTACATCCTCCTCATCAAAATCAAAGAAACAATGGTTAGAGTGGCAACAGCGAGTAGCAACAGCAATACTGTAGAGATGAATCGTATTTGCATCATACACACACAAAAAAAAAGCAATTCAAACCATCTACCCCCAACATCAGGTTCTGGTGCAGATTCACGTAGCCTTTCATCGATGTGGCCGACCGGTTGTCCTTTCGCAATCAAGAGATTGCGGACACCAGTCAACAAAGCTACCCGGAGTTCCTCTTGATTAGCCTACATTTGATTAAAAACAAAGTTAAAACAACACAAAATTAAAAAAAAATTAATTTCATTGATTTAACTAAATAATTATACCGGAATGTAAGGCAGTGCACCATACAAACTCACTGTAAGTGATGGTCATATTTGCAACAATGTACTCCTCATCTTCGTCAAGATGAAGATGAGTAACCCCACACGCGACACGGGAGCGAGTCCAAGCCCAAGACAGTCTCATCACGATGGGTAAACCAAACCAAAATGCATCCTCCTAAACTCTAGGATATTAATTTAATTTTTTTTCTTCAATATATATGATTGAAAAACATGATTAGAAGAATCTAATGAATAGTTATACATACAATATTATTACTATTTATAGTTTTGGATCATCCACAAAAAATGTACGCTTTTTAAATTTGTATTAGGTATCTCAAAACGTTGGACCACGCTACATATATTAGTTGGAAAACCTCATACTTGATCAAATCCAAATTCAAAGATTTAAACCCCTAGATTTGATCAAATCCCAAACCCAAAATCGTATTATGAAGAAAGTTTGAAAATTTTTGAAAAAAAAACAAAACTTCAACTTTGAAAAAACTCCAAACTTAAGGTTTGATAGAAAAGTTCTAAAATCTCCAACTTTGTAAACAAAAACAAATCAAGCAGCATTCGTATTATGAAGAAAGTTTGAAACTTGTTTTTTTAAAAAATATTGAATCTTTGTGATAAAAAAATGAAACTGCAAGTTTCTATAAGAAAGTTCAAATCTTTTTGAAGCAAAACCCCACTTTGTGAACCAAAACGAAATCAAGGAGCATTGCAATCATATTATAAAGAAAGTTTGAAACTCGAATCTTTGTGATAAGAAAGCTCATAATTTGATGAAATCTTCAACCTTTAATAAGAAAGTTTAAATATTTTTGAAGCAAAATCCCAACTTTGTATATAAAACTAAATCAAGCAGCATTGTAATCACATTATGAAAAAGGTCTGAAACTTGAAAAAACTCCAAAGTTTAAAGCTTTGATCAAAAAAACTTGAAAACTTGAAAAAAGATTGATAAAAACCTTGATTTTTTCAAGAACATTTGAAGATTTCATATGCAAGTTGAACCTTTTGTATTTTTAACTCTTACAGCCAATCTCTTGATCTCTTTTGCCCTATAAAGTATCACCTTTAGTCCTTTTAATAGAAGGTAGAAACTTTTTGATTCTCACTTCTTCTCTGTTTTTTGTACAAAGAATGAGACAAATTGAGTTGGCCGAATTTAATTACATTTCTACTCCTATCATGTGAGTTTCTCGCGGTGTCTTTTCCCACCCTTTTAATCTGAAGCCCTCACTACTACATATATATCCATTGATTATGGTTGAGGTGGGAGATTTGTATATGCTTGTTTGATAATAACTTATTCACTCTTACATTTTTGAGTGTTGATATTGTGTGCCTCCATTTGATAAACTGAGCTATAAAAAAACAGAGTGCTGCTACCTTGTAAGTTACAATATGTATCACAAAAACACTTAGAGATATCATCAGATAAAAACACTTAAGAGAGGTTAATTAGGCTCTGAAATTGGCGGGTATAAACGGTGTTCCTTAAATAAAAACAAATCTATTTATGAATTATACTTTAACGGGTTTAAAAGGGTTAGGCCGTTTAGGCCTTTTTATTAATTGGAGTTTGATTAATTTCATCGGGTAGCCCGTTTAGACTTTAGACCCATTTAATTTTTTCCCTAATTTTTCCAATGAAACGACGACGTTTACGAGCTGTGTCATTTAGAGACTTTCAGTCTTCGACGCTTCGTCGTCTCTCTGCGACACGATTTTGATTTTTAAGCATATGTGAAGAAATCGTGAATCTAGTTAGTTTCTTGTCGGACCACTCTCCTTCCACTTTCACTGTAAAGATTCACAATCAATTCGTCATCACCGCCTCCGAATTCGTTCATTCGCCGGCTACTTGTCGCCGCCGGTAAGATTCTGCTACGCTAAGTTTCTAAGTTTTTCAAATCTTTGAAGTTTTTGATATTCTGGGTCTGCATCACATGCTTTCCATTTGGGTTTCTTTGTTTTTAACTTTTAAGTTTTAATGAATTTACAATACGATGAGTTTTGTTTCTGCTTTGCTAAGCCCTTAATTTAGTTAACCGTGAATGTGTTTGGTAAATAGAAATTCGTTGACATGAGAAGTAAACTGTGTGGAGTTTGGTGCCTATTGTGTGTTTTGCAAATTGTTGTTGCAACAAACATATTTTGGCAGATGCTTCGTCTTTTATATTAAGCTTTTTCTGAGTGAATTTATTATGAGTGATCTTATAATGCAGAAGAGACTGAGCAGTAACAAGATTCTTTGAGCTCCTTGACAAATTGTAAAATTGTGCTTCTCGATTAGTTTAGTAAAATTGTGTTTCTAATGTTCTGATTTTATTGTTGTTGTTGTGTGGTTTATGGTAGATTCATGTTTTACGATTCCTTAAGCAGTGGCGTTTTCTTTTGCGTTTTCAATAATGCTAGTTTATTTGGCGTTTCTTTTGTATCAATGGCAGCAGATTGCTATGTTTCTTTTTGAACCGGTTTTTACGATTTCGAACCGGTTATCAGCGATTTCTCTCGTCGTGGTTGGTTTCAATGTATTATTATAACACAGGTCGGCTTCTCTGTTTCTGTCGTCTTCGTCTTCCAACTCTAACCTTGACCAGCTCTAGCATCTTCCCCAAAATTCCTCCCGTTTACGCTTTCATGGATGCTTCGAATCTCAATTCTTCCAGAAAACCGACCTTCTCTTCGTTCGCTCAATCCAGCACAAGGTGAGTCAACGTTTCCACATTACTCGAAAGTCAAAAAGCCGCCTTGAATGGTGACGTTTGGGCTCGATTCAATTATTGGTTTTTGATTAATTTAGCGGCGGTAGAGGAAGAGGAGATGTGAGAGAGAACGATCGACGGAGACCTCATGGACGAGGCGGCGGAGGAGGAGGAGGCGGCGGTACAGATAGAATCGATGCGCTTGGAAGACTCTTGTAAGTGCGATCGTTACTGATTCGAGATGTTGGGGGTTTTCGAGATGAAGTCTCGTGGAGATTTAGCTTAATTTTGAATCTCTCTCTTTGGATGAATAATCAGGACGCGAATCTTGCGGCACATGGCTACTGAGCTGAGCTTGAACATGCGAGGTGATGGTTTTGTTAAAGTTGAGGATTTACTTATGCTGAACTTGAAAACATCTGTCAACGTTCAATTGAAGTCACACACGATTGATGAAATTAGAGAGGTCAGTTTTCGATATCTTTAGTCTACGAGCATATTCGTGGTGAGTTCGCATATGATTTCGTCTGGTGCTGTTAACTTGCAGGCAGTGAGAAGGGACAATAAACAACGATTTAGCCTCGTAGAAGAGAATGGAGAGCTCTTGATTCGCGCAAACCAAGGCCACTCGATCACGGTAAAAGAAATCCTCATTCTCTTTGACAAGTTGTGTTGAAAGTTGAGGCTTGTCGTGTCTTTTGAAACCATTTGATCTTTGTATAACGCAGTAGAATTTGTTTCTTCCAGCATTGATCAATATGCTTTCTAGTTATATAGCTTCTGCTTTTGTCTTTTGTGTGCAGACGGTTGAATCCGAAAAGTTACTTAAACCAATATTGTCACCGGAAGAAGCTCCAGGTAAAAGCAGTATTACATACAGGACACATAATTCTGACTTGTGTTCTGTATCGCCTAGTTGTTCATATTCGTTTGAATTTCTGTCATGGCAGTATGTGTACATGGAACTTATATGAAGAATTTGGAATCAATCTTAGCATCGGGATTAAAGCGCATGAATAGACTCCATGTTCACTTCTCTTGTGGCTTGCCGACAGATGGTGAAGTGATAAGTGGTAAGATTTTGATCCTGTTGTTGTTCCTGTATGATTGCGTAATGCACATTTATCTCATTCCGAATCTTGACATGATTTGACTCAAGGCATGAGAAGGAATGTTAATGTCTTAATCTTCCTCGACATCAAGAAAGCTCTTGAAGGTATTACTTTTAGTTCGAGAAATTATATTCCCTTGTCTTAACAATATTGATATCCCCCTCCAAAGATTCAATATTTCGTTTTTACTTTTGCTCCATTCAGATGGGATAGCGTTCTACATTTCAGACAACAAGGTGATTTTGACTGAAGGCATTGATGGTGTAGTGCCTGTCGATTACTTCCAAAAGATCGAGTCTTGGCCTAATCGGCAACCAATACCCTTCTAATATGTTGTATACGTTTGTATTTTTACAACTTTATAATGAACGACATCACTGTGAGGGTTCTGTGACAATTATTCTAAACCTTAACATTAGTCTCGCGTCCATGGAATATGACAGTTTCTTTTAACTTTCAAGATTATATTATCTTACGTCCTGAAACATTTGTTGGCAGCAAAAAACAGATGATGAAAGGCCGTTTTTGGTACTAAAAAGTCTGAACGATAATAGGGAAGAAAAAAACAAACTTAAGCAGTTCTGACAATATTTAAACACGTCTGTTCCTTGAAATGATCAAAACCTTTCACTGTTGGTTGACAAGAAAAAAACACTAATGCAAAACAGAAAAATTAAGTCCAGTGATATGCGGTAAATAGAAACGTTGACGTTCTTGAAGCCTCTCACTTAACTCCATGCTCTTAAGCCACAAGAGTGCTTGCGGTAGTAGACTCGCTGCAAAACGCACAAACAAGAAGTATGTCAGAATCTTTACTTGAGAAGAGATGAGAATGAACAACAAAACACATCCTTGGTATCTTCAAACAGAGCCAATATTTCAAATTGGCAAGTGTAGTGTACTTACTACTTCCATACTGGAGGAAGCTTCTTGGTCTTCTTGTAATAACGGGCAAGACGGTGGATCCTGCTCTCCACAAGAATCAGCCTAAACTTGGAATCTTTGTCCTTGCGGTTCCTCTCCAAGTGCTTGCGGATAGCAACTGCTTTCTTGATCAGGTGGTATAGATCCTCAGGAATCTCAGGAGCAAGACCTTATTTCAACAACAAAAAATACAATTAACGTCTTTAAGTTTCCACCGATATATATGTTTCTATAGCATATAAAAAAAAAACAGATATGATCAGGGTTAGACACAAACCGTGGGCTTTCAGGATTCGCAAGATCTTGTTTCCGGTAACACTCTTCACCTGAGGGATACCGTGAGAGTCACGAAGAATCACACCAATCTGAGATGGAGTCAAACCCTTCTTGGCAAACTTGCAAATTGACTCATCAACCTGTTTAATCAGACCAAGTAAAATTATATCACTGCTTTTCAAACAACCAATCAAGAAACTACAATGGAGCAAAATCCCCTAAAATGAGTTAAGAATCTTCAGAAGTATATATAGTTCACAAAATAACTATCCCTTCGAAGACAATGATAACACCAGACTAACTAGCAAAAATTCCAGAGCGAGAAAGCAAATGTTCCAACAAAATCCAATAAAACAAATTATAATAAATCCAAAGCTCTGGTCTTAATACTAGGAGTCAGATCATTGAAGAAATGAAGACAACATAAAATCGAAAATAGAACTGAATCTAATATCTAAACACGAACACAAACACAAATCGAAATCTTACATCCTGCGCGGTGGTCTTGAGCCAAGCCGGGGGTGAACGCTTGTAGGGCAAAGCAGATGCTGAGATTCCCTTTCTACAGAAGACAGATGAGAAGAAAACGAGATCAAAATCTAAAGCCAGAAGGATCGTATAACAATAACAATGTCGCATGAATCGAAAAAACAGATAGGATGAAGAGAAGAAATTGACGAACCCTCTGCTGTGCATACGACCCATGGTGACGGATTAGGGTTTACGCTGCTTCTTCACTGTTTCGCTGAGACTGGTCCTGCTGCGCGTCGAGAGAGAGAATATATAAAAACCCTAATTTCTATCATTTGCATTTGAGCTGTGCGTGTCATTTTGTAAAAACTCAACCATTGGGCTTTAGGTCTTGTTTGTAATTGTCTATATGAAAAGAGAACAAGCCCACTAATAAAAACAAAGCCCATCAACTTTTTCTTTTTTAAAATAAAGGCCCATCTTTCTAAGAAATCAGAACCCAGCTATACGATGTCGTTTTCGATTATTGGCGCAATGAGAGATCTTTTTCTTAGCAAGTTTGGTCTGAAAAGTGTGATCATGCCATATGCTTAAAGTTGGATTTAGTCTTTTAAGTTGCAATTATCAATACCTGTAATGTATTACTAATCTTTGATTATATCATTGTGTCAGAAATTATATAATAAACATAAGGGTACAGCATATCAAGATATTTAATGTAAAAGAAAGAAAAAAATGTTTTTTTTTATCAAAATGAAATAAAAGGTTTAGAGAAACGGAAGAATATAAGAGTGAGAACTGAGAACCGTGAAAGCAAAAAGATCTGTATTGTCGATAAGATTATTGTTAATTAATTAAAGTGCACATTTGTCTTGGTCACGTGATTTCTTCTTGTAAGCAGTATTCGACATTTAATTAAAATAGAATGAATATATAAAAGTATTGCATGCTTTTAAAACTTTATACTTCACTCTCGTCTTCGACTTAGCTGGTTTATCGTGGTCTCCAATGAAACTCGGTGTCCGTGATGCAAACAAACATATACTAATATCATCACATATTGCTTTTATGCTATGTCCTATTCAATATAAATAAAAAATACATTTTTTGGGTAAAATCTGATCTAATTTGGTGACAAACAAAATTGATGAACTATATATATATATATATATATCTACATAATTTTCTGATTAAATTATATTTAAAAATTACTTAATCGATGACTACATTTACGAACTCTCGCAGATAAATATGCATGTAACCAGGCTTTAGACAATATTATTCTAATATTTTTTATCACATGTTATTTTATCTTTTATAGTATTGGATATCCGGATTTGGTCGAAAATTTGAAATGACCGACTAATTTAGTGGTGAGGAAAGCTCATTTTTAGTTTTTTACAAGTCCATTATAAAGTTACTTAGACCAAAGCTCAGGTGACCAAATAATTTAGGCACTCTGTTTATACACAAGTGAAATCAAATGTAAAATTATTGCGAGTTACGCCACGCGAGAAATAAAATTACACCATTACTTTTTTTTAAGATATATTTCATATTTATATCCTACATGTTAATCATATTTTGACATGATTTTTTTTTGATACAAATACTGTTTGTATGTAACTGTACGTATATATTAATCAATACACAGATTTTAAGTCTTATCTTGTACAAACTTAAACAAACTCTCTTTCTTCTTCATATATTAACTATATTAAAAAGAAATGTGATCATTGGCTTACATACTGTTTGTGTTCGATCGATCATGGACACTACTTCGTTTTGTCTTCCCGTGTTAGGTGAGACAGAACAATTATATCAAATCATCCTTTTCATAGTTGAATTTTCTGAATTTGAAATGTGATTTTTTCCAGGTTGTGGAACTTTTTATAGTGGAAATTTTTTATGAATGCGCTCCATGATAAAGAAAAGTTCTTGTTTACTATAGTTACATATGATTTGCTTAACAAGTTAACGCAAATGTGAAATTAAACTTGAAATACGTGACGAGTCTACTTAACTGGAGTACTTAATTAACTTAATAATTAATTAAATATTACTTTGAATATATTCGCATTTTATAACATCTGATTTTTTTTTTTTTTTACATTTCTTAACATCTGATAGTTAATCGGCACGCGTATATATATAAGCGTTGGACCAATTTTAGATCTTAATAAATAAAAGAAAACATCGAACACACATGAGTTTCGGTTTTCAACGTCTGAATTAACGAGACGGAAAAAACATAACTTATAAATGTGTACTGGTATTAATAATCCCACTCACATTTGGACACGATATGTAACAAACAAAATACATAGATTTGCTCAAAAACAAAAGAAGGGTGATATTCAGTTAAATGCGGTGCCTACCAAGTACCAACATATACAATTATAATGATTATTATATTAATTTAGTTTTTGAAGATTTTTATTTGGTAACAATATATGAAACATCGTACTCATGCATCCAAACAAAACGAGACAGGCTGGGGTTTGATTGATAACGTGTGTGCCATTTCTCTTCGACGATCCAAATACTGTATAAGGAGTGACTTTGAATGAGATAACATATACACATATAGAATCCTATAAATTTCACCATCAGGGATCAGGGTGATGTATGCAGAGCCGTGCATATTAGATGTTTGGTCACAAATTAGTTGTTTTCACGGTGTCTCATGCATTAACTAACTATAGTTATAAAACTAGAGTGAATGGTGTTTAATAAATCTAGCAACTCAAATATTTTTAACAAAGTTCAAGTGATGCAGGAAGAAATCATTAGTAGCAAACGTTAAAATTTATATCGAAATCAAAATTACTGGTGAATAATAAGATGTCCTTTTGTTACAACCCAAAAAATATATACCAAAACGATATTATAAACTGAGAAAGAAAAACCCAAAAAATACACCAAAATGAAACGAGAAATAAAACCAACAAATATTAAAGAAAACTAAACGATTAGACTCCTACATCATTAAACTACGGAAAATTGAGTGCATAGTTAAGTTATAATGGATAATAACTTTTGCTAATTCTCATTCTCACTCATACTTCAATGATTTCACTCCCTCTAACTACAAACACACACACACAAATTATAAAGAATATATATATATATATATATATATATTATATTTCCCCCCAACTACCCACGAAGTAACAAGTTACAGAGAAACTGAATGAATGATCTTAAGTAGCCGTATAGCCTTTTGCTTTATTCTCTTGCTTTATTGTCTTTCCTGTTTCTGTAAACTCACATGTTATGCTTAAGAGGAGAGAGCATGAGGTGTTGGTCCATCTACCTTTAGCTGTGATCAAATCAAGAAAAATAGCGAAACATTAACTCAAGAGAAGCTCACATGTTTTTCGATTTTTACTTGTTTTCGATTAATTGTGTTGGAAATGTTCACATGTTGCTTCTATTGACGTGCCTCCATCATCTTTCCTTGTCCCATTTGATGTGTACTCTTTGCCGGTTAGCCCCATGCCTCTTGGATGCCCTTTTTATCTTTTTATTTATTTATTATTATTATAAAATATATTAAATATAAGCTACTCTTGTTTTATTCATGTAACAATTATTTGCATCAAATATAGTAAATCAATGGAATAATGTCAAGAGATCCCATTTATCGTTGTGCCTTATTCCACATGTGAACATATAAAGCTAGTTATCAGGTTATTGTACGTATCATAGGTAAGGTTATTTTTACTCACGATGATATGAAATCAAGCACATCTCTAATTTAGCTAAATTTAGCTTTCTGTGTTTCATTTAAAATATGAAACCAAAATTAAAAAAAAAACCAAGTTTTAAAATTTATATATATATGAATAAAAACTAATTTTAATCCAAAACGAAGAACTATATGAAATTAATTGAAATCTGAATTATACGTTTTAACGTTTCTATGTAATTTTTTTTTACTAGATTATAATATAACGGAGATTTTATTTTAATGTGGAATCATTTATGGATTCGCTTATTATTAATGCTACTGTTTAATGGAGTAGCACTCAGCAATAACTTTAATGGATATATGAAAAGGTAAAAGTTAAAACAATGATATGCAAAGTACGATATTATAGCTGGTGCACTGAAAAAGAAACAACTTTTCTTACCATTAAATCTAGAGAGAGTGGTATCATTTTCAATTTTGAAAAAAAAGCTAGATTCGCCTAACTATTATTGTTTTCCTCTGAAAAGTCTTTAAAAATAATCTTTACCGTATAAAGTACAAAAAACTAAAATGTTGACGAAAAAAAAGAACTCGTGGACTTCAAGAATTTAAATCATGTCTAAATAAGCTCTGGTTACAAATCTCAATAAAAAATAAGATAATAATGACTAAAATAATAAAATAATTTTCCATTTCTATAAGAAATCACATTTGGGAATTTAGCATTGAAAATATACATATTACTTAAAACGAAACAGAAAATATATCTTAAACATCACTCAACATAAAACAAAGGGAGTTATATCTTTAAATGTTCCTCTGTTAGTTTTGAACAATAATCTGTGAAGTTAAGAAATGCCATATATTATAGGTTTTTTTTTAATTGTAACTTATATATATAGTCATTTTGTAGTAATGCAAAAACTATAAAAAAATTTAAAAATTTACAGGGTAGCCAAACGAACTTTTTGTTTTTTAATAATCATTTTGTGGTCTACAAACCTTTTCTTGAATTAACAAACATAAAACATAGTATTTTTAAAAAGACGAATTTTATTTTGCTTCAAACCCACAAGCGAGTCATTTTCTTCCTCATCGCTCTCTCTCTCTCTCTCTCTTCTCTCCAGCCAAACATGGCCTCTCCACTCTCACTCTCCCTCATCCTCTTCTCCTTCTTCCTCTTCGTTTCTCCTTCACTCTCTTCCTCCTCAGAGCTCGACATTCTCCTCGAAATCAAATCATCTCTCGACCCAGAGAAACGCTTCCTCACCTCATGGACTCCCGACGCCGACCCTTGCTCCTCCGGCTCATTCGACGGCGTCGCTTGCGACGGGAACCGCCGCGTAGCTAACATCTCTCTCCAAGGAATGGGTCTCACCGGAACTATCCCTCCTTCAATCGGTCTTCTCACTAGCTTAACCGGTTTATACCTTCACTTCAACTCCTTGACCGGTCAGATTCCTAAAGAAATCTCAAATTTGCCACTCCTCACCGATTTATACCTTAATGTCAACAATCTCTCCGGCGAAATCCCTCCCCAAATCGGAAACTTGGACAATCTTCAAGGTCAGTCTTTTTATGCATGTGTTGTTCACTAATCTCATTCATTCATACTTCATTTATTGCAACAAAAAAAGATCTTTAGTGGGTCAGCTTTGGTTAAGTCTTGAATTTGGTGTAGAAGTTGGAAGAGTTTTTGTTTTTTGTTTTAGTTTTCAAAAGCTCATTTAAACCCCCAATCAGATTTTTTAGAAAATTGGTAGGAAAACTCTTTTGTTTTAATTAACCATTCAAGTTTTTAGATTTTTATTTCTCCTAAAAATCAGGGAAACTCCCTTTTTTTCTATGCCAGAACAAAAAAACTTATGTATGTATTTGGGTTTTTGAGACTAACTCGTACAGCAAAAAGCCAAAATCTAAAAACTAAAACACTTAAAAGTTAAAACTCAGTGAAAAATAATTGCATCAATACTAATTTTTTTTATTATATTGCTTTCTTGCAGTTCTTCAGTTATGTTACAACAAGTTAAGTGGGAGCATACCGACACAGTTAGGCTCGCTAAAGAAGATTACTGTCTTGGCTTTACAATATAACCAACTCTCCGGCGCGATTCCGGCGAGTTTAGGCGATATCGATACGTTAACGAGGCTTGATTTGAGCTTTAACGATCTCTTTGGTCCTGTTCCGGTGAAACTAGCTGGCGTTCCTTTGCTTGAAGTTCTAGACATTCGCAACAACTCTTTCTCCGGCTATGTGCCCTCTGGTAATAATAATATCTTTTTCCTTATGGTTGACCAATCCGGTTTAAACGAACCAAAATAAATCTCTTTGGTTCTACTTATTTCCATATCAAAATACACTGTAACCTGAACCGAATCATAAAAAAAAAAAAAACATCGATTAAAAGCCTCATTTTGTTTGAACATGTTTTGCTGACTCAGTTGCTTTTTTTTTGTGTGGATTTTGAAGCTTTGAAGAGGCTAAACAATGGATTCCAGTATTCAAACAATCACGGTTTATGCGGAGATGGGTTCTCGGATTTGAAAGCTTGCGCCGGTTCTAACGATCCTATTCTAAACCGTCCTGACCCAACAAACCCGAAGAATTTCAGAACAACCGATGATGTCAAACCAGAGTCTGCAGATTTATAACGAAACATCAACTGCAGTAACATCAATGGCGGTTGTTCATCTAAATCCTCAAAGTCTTCATCTTTTGGGATCGTCATGGGTCTAATCGGATCAATTCTCGCAGTCGTAATCTTTGGTGGCTCAACATTCACATGGTACAGACGAAGGAAACAGAAGATTGGAAGCAGTGTTGATGCTATGGACGGTAGGATTAGCACTGAGTACAACTTCAAAGAAGCTTCTAGAAGAAAAAGCTCTTCCCCATTGATTAGCTTGGAGTACGCGAGCGGTTGGGATCCGTTTGGTTGAGGACAGAACAGCAACAACAGTGCTTTGTCTCAAGAAGTCTTTGAGAGCTTTATGTTCAACCTGGAGGAGATTGAGAGAGCGACACAGAGCTTCTCTGAGTTTAATATGTTGGGGAAGAGTAATGTGTCCTCGGTTTACAAAGGCATTCTTAGAGACGGTTCTGTTGCAGCCATCAAATGTATAGCGAAATCGAGCTGTAAATCCGATGAATCCGAGTTTCTCAAAGGGTTGAAGATGCTGACATTGCTGAAGCATGAGAATTTAGTGAGGCTGAGAGGTTTTTGCTGCTCGAAAGGCCGAGGAGAATGTTTCCTTATCTACGAGTTTGTCCCCAATGGCAATCTTTTGCAGTACCTTGATGTGAAGGATGAGACTGGGGAGGTTCTTGAATGGACAACCCGAGTTTCCATCATAAATGGAATCGCCAGAGGTTGGATTCTTGCGGATTCCTTCTTTAGCAAACTAAATTGGGTTTTTGTCTCATGTCTTTTTTTGTTTGTTTCCCTTCTTTTCAGGCATTGTGTACTTACATGGAGAAAATGGGAACAAACCTGCGATAGTTCACCAGAATCTATCTGCAGAGAAGATTCTCATCGATCATTGGTATAATCCTTCTCTTGCGGATTCCGGTCTTCACAAGCTTTTCACGGATGATATCGTTTTCTCCAAGCTCAAAGCAAGTGCTGCAATGGGATACTTAGCTCCTGAGTACATAACTACAGGAAGGTTCACTGACAAGAGCGACGTCTATGCCTTTGGTATGATTCTGCTGCAGATACTCAGTGGTAAAAGCAAAATCAGCCATTTGGTTATCTTACAAGCTGTTGAGTCTGGAAGACTGAATGAAGATTTCTTAGATCCAAATCTTCGAAAGAATTTTCCGGAAGCAGATGCGGCCCAGCTCGCTAGACTTGCTCTTCTCTGCACTCATGAATCCTCTAACCAGAGACCATCCATGGAAGATGTTATGCAAGAACTGAATAAACTAGCTGCGAATTATTAGTTTCCGTTTAGCAAGATTATTGCTTTTGATTGTCCTAAGAATATAAGGCACACCAAGGATTCCCCTGATGTTAAGCTCTGTTTAGGTTGAGTATTAGGGGATCCGCAAAAATCGATTCATCATGTAACAATCTTATCTCTTTGTAACTGTAGCTGATGTACTTTAGGATGTAAAAACAAGCGCTTTTCAGACATTTTAGGTGATTTTGTGGGAATCTTTTTTTCAGACATATTACGGAGCTGCACAAAACCAACCATCATGTGCATACATTGTGACATTGTCTTCATGTAATGACTCTCTTCATGTAATGACTCTGTTTCGTTCTCCATTTGATGTATGGCAAGGAATTTCAGAACAGGTTTAAGCCCTTGAAAATATATGGCTGCACAATCGTTTATCTACAATGAATTGGAAACTTCCATGCTATCTACAAAGAACTCATGGACTCTTCCGTCGAGCTCAATCCAACTACATCCAGGAATTTTCTGTAGCTTTCTTTCCTTCATCATCCTTCTAACTCTACGAACATCCTTCCACATTCCAATACTAGCATACATGTTAGACAGGATCACATAAGAGCTTGGGTTATATCCAGCCTGCAATATAAGGTGTTTTGCAACAAGCTTTCCCGCATCAATCTCCTTGTGGTTACTACAAGCGGTGAGAAACGTTCTCCATATGACATCATTTGGTTCAATTGGCATTTCCTCTATCAAGTTTTTTGCCAGATCTATACTTCCTGACCTTGATAGTATGTCGACCATACATCCATAGTGTTGCAGTCTTGGTTCTATCTTGTGTTTCCTCCTCATGAGCTCAAAGCAGAGAAGGCCTTCCTTCACCAACCCGGAGTGGCTGCAGGCATTTAGGACTCCAACAAAAGTGATATGGTCGGGTTTTATGGAGCGCCTCTCGATCTGCAGAAGCATATCGAATGCGGATTCTCCAAGACCGTGAACAGCTAGTCCACCAATCATGTCATTCCAGTGATCAATACTTTTGCTCTCGATTCCCTCGAAAACCCACATTGCGTGTTGTATGCTTCCGCATTTCGAATACATATCAATGAGAGCAACGCCGAGTTTTCCACCTAAAAGGAATCGTTTCTCCACAATGTACAAATGCATATCAATGGCTTTGGATAATCGGCCAAGCTGAGCAATTGCAGAAAGAACTATCATCATAGTCGTTTCTTCGGGTGATAAGCGACTCTCCTTTTCCATGTCGCTAAATATTTCAAGAGCTTCCATGTGACACCTGTTTTGAACATAACCACCCATCATAGAGTTATACGCCACAACATCTCTGTGTGGCATTTGGTCAAACAGACTCTTAGCCTGATGAACAAAACCTAGCTTTCCATACCCATCGATCATGGTAGCCCAAGTAACTACATCCCTTCTCGGCATCACATCGAATAAACCTTTTGCATCCTCGATTCTCCCGTTTTTTACATATCCATCGATCAGCGAGTTCCATGAAATCAAGTCCTTCTCGGGCATTTCAGCAAACAGTTGTGACGCTACGTTAACTCCATCTGCTGTCTGAGCATACCCACCAATCATAGAGTTCCAAGATATCAAATTCATCTTCTCCCTTGGCATCGAATCAAACAATTCACGCGCAGATTCAATCAATCCACATTTGACGTACCCATCTATCATGGATTTATAAGAAACTGAGTCTCTCTGCGGCATTCTATCAAATATCTGGCGGGCTTACCCTAAACAACCTCATTTCAAATACAGCCCAATCAAGCAATTCTGCAGAAACAAATCCGACCAAATTCCAGTCTTTCTCAAAAACCCATGTATCTGCATTGCTCCATTGACATATCCTAACCTCGAACACGCTTTCAGAACAAGGGACAGCGAGAACTTGTCCACGGAAACACCATTCTCGAGCATCAAACAGAACAGGAGCAGAGCTCGTCCCGGATCGACTCCATGAGAGTGGGATTTTATCACGGCGTTCCATAAAAAGGGATCTTCCACCTCTCCGGCCGAAAAAGAAGAGACATGATACTCGTAGAATACACAGCGCGCGAATTCGGCGAGATACGGGCGTCTAGAGGCGGCAAAAGCGAGAACGATCCTCGTTGTGAGATTGGGGTTTTTGATGAGTCCCGTCGTTATCAATCGCGCGTGGATTTTGTTCACGTCATCTGAAGTTTTACAGGTTCCGAGGATTTGGATAGTGGGTGAAATCGAACTCCATGGATGCTGAGATTTCGCCAAGACAAGCATCACAGAGTTACTTACGTTCTTCTGTTGGAGATAAACCGGATTGGGTTTACGATCGTTTTAACGGCTATGTTTCGTCTCTGTGGGAGTGAGTCTAAACGACGTCGATTAGTGTATTTGCTTACAAGCAAGCAGACTCAAATTGTGGCCCAATGCTTACATGTTATAGGCTCAAGCCCTGAGATGAAACCAATAGGAGTATTTCAGCTATCATCAGTTCATCACCAACACTTCCAACGAACCGTTTAATTTTTTGTCAAATAGTCGTGAAACGTATTATTAAATGGTATCAACGAAGAGATTAGAAACATCATAAAGAAATAATAATCGAATTAGAGTAACACTCGAGTTTTAAAGCATATTCCTCTACACAAGTTAGATAGATCTTAAAGTTTTAGGTCCATTAAAATATGTCCGCCAAACGAATCTCTACGAAATAATATATGTATAGAAAATAGAAAACTGATAGTGATAATATGATATTGATAAGCAAGTTGATAAGCATTGACTTCTTCATAAGTCGTAGTCAGGATGGAGTGGTACGATATATCGTACATTTATCCCCTTTATCAAATTGGTTATTTATAAATATAATATGATTCTAATGCAAAGTTGCAATTTAAAAATCGTGCGTCTTTTATATAAAACGAAAGCGCGAATTTGTCGTTTACTCAATTGTAAAATCTAATTATAATCATGTCAACTTCAGAATTTAAATATCTGAAGAGTACTTAGCTAGATATTTAAATTGGTTTGTTCCTACTATATCAGGAGCCATGGTACAGCATGTCTCGACCAAAATCGTATATTATCAGCTTAATATTCGATTTAAGTTAACACGGTAATGCAAGTTAAGCTCATAATTACTTATAGTTTTTGCACATTCGGGGCTACACAACACATTCACAAGTGTACCTATTCGAGATATTTTACTGGCTTAGTTAATTTAATAATATAATTCAATCAGTAAAGTGATTATAAGGTAAAAATAATCAAATGTATGTGTTAAGATGAAGATAACATTTTGAGAGATTTCATTGGCTTAGTTAGTCTAACCATATCATTTAATCAATAAGTATATTGATTGTAAGACTAAGAAAGTCTATATATAGATTTGATCGGGGATTTAAATATTGTTTCATAAATCAAGCCAGGAATTTTGTACTTTTGGATTTGGTTCATATTTTTTGGGCCTAAGAACAAGACAATTTTTCCACTATAAAGAAAAATTATTTTCATATATAACTTGAATTTTAAATCAAAAGACTATAATCACATTTTTCTAGTCGTTCGAGCTACCATTAATACATTCAATGATCTTATATACTTTGTAATTAATTGATATCTTTGTCGCATATCGGTTTAGCTTATATGGTACGTGCATAATAAACCAAACTAGCCGGCGATGAAATTGCGTTTGTATATGTTTGATGTTATCTTATATTACTAACCTTTGGTTGGCACAATGAAAGCGAGTGTCAAAGAAAAAACAAAAATTGAATCGTCATTATGTTGAAATAACAAAGGTTTAAATCAAAGATTAAAAATGAACAAAGAAAAAAAAATCAAAGATTGAGGCTGACCATCTCATGTAATTATTCAAGTTGTCTCACCAAGTCCACAATGTCAGCAATCAAATCCTTTGATACGTATATTTTTACACTCGATCCTTTTGACGAAAATGAAACAAATACAAAAGCGTACAAAAACAATCAACTAGCTAGTATTATAACAAAACCATTGGTTAAATCAAAAAATTTCATAACAATTGAACTTTTGTAAAAATGAATAAGCATATACAAACATTTAGATAAACGATATGTGAAAATATATTAGGTTTTTTTTTGTCGTATAATTTAGATAAACTAACAGTAACTCATTTTAGATAATACATCTGTTATATGTATATACTTTTTGGACACATATAGTATAGCGGATCAATCGATGGATTTTTGTTGTCGTTACTCGTTAGTATAGCGATTAGGCGATGGATTTTACTTTGTGCGTTATTGGTATTTCTTCACTTTTCCTTGTCAAAAGGGTGGGCTGACGCAAATTGACGACATATATATATAACAATATTCACTCAGTGGATTGTGACATTTACTCATTTCTTTTAAGAATGGAACTGAAAAAGAAGAAAGAAAAAGAGATTTTATTGATTGATAAAAATATTATCAGTAACAGTTTGGAAGGGGAAAAAAAAAGAATGGGGAGGATAAATAGGGAGTAATAATAAATGGGAGCAATGAGACCAATTGACACGTTCTTAATTAGTGTGCATATGTCAACGCTTCGGCAGTCTATTTATAAAACCTAACCGCTTCCTTCATCACAAATCATAATTATCTCCATTTCACTCTCTCACCATGAAGCTTATCTGGTCGCCTGAAACCGCTTCTGACGCCTATATCCACACCGTTCGATCGGTATGTGATTTAACTATATTATATATCATTAATATGTGTGTATATTGCTATTCATTTTTCATTAATTTTGCATGTATGCATGTGTGCAGTGTAAGAGCTACAAGGAATCAGGAGTAGCGGAGTTTTTATCAGCTACGGCGGCAGGATGGAACGCGAGGCTAATCGTTGAGACATGGTCACGCGGCGATCCTATCGCGACTAGCGTCGGACTCGCGGTTGCTGCAACTCACACGTGCGGAAGACACGTGTGTTTTGTACCTGATGAGCAGTCTAAATTGGAGTACGTGTCGGCCATGAGTGGAGTCTTTACGACGGAGGTGACGGAGGTTGTGGTGGTTGGAGAGTCTGTGGAGAACACGGTGGAGGAGTTTCCCGGCGTAGATTTCATGGTGGTGGACTCGAAGCGGCGTGAGTTCGTCAGAACGCTGAGGTTTGCGAAATTGAGCAACAAGGGTGCCGTTTTGGTGTGTAAAAACGCCACGCAGAGAGCGATCTCTGGGTTCAAATGGCACGACGTGTTGAAAGGTGGGACGCGTGTGGTGAGATCCGTGTTTTTACCGGTTGGGAGTGGGTTAGATATTGTACACGTGGGAGCCTCTGGTAGCCACCAGCGTGGTGACTCGAGGAAGCGTACCAGCCGTTGGATTAGACACGTGGATCATCTATCGGGAGAGGAGCATTTGTTCAGACGCTAAACCACTTTTCCAATTTTGAGCTACTTCATTTTGCGAGTACCAATGTTTGTATATACGTTACCAAACTCGAAATAATTTTCTACAATCAAAACTCCAGATCATCATTATGTTGTGTTCACACGAATGTAAAAATTATTGACATTACAACGTCAAATATCATTCTACAACATTATTTTGATTACACGCACATAGATTTGATTGATACATGTTTTTCTATAGGCGGGTTTTCTGAGATGATTCATTCAATGTTGATCCGAATAACCTTCTTAGCTCCAGCTGCAGATCGGCTCGAACCGCTCTGACTTTGATCTGTTCGGCGACGAGTTTGGTCGGGAGATGTAAGAAGCCATCCTCCAAAACCATGATCAGAGCCTGCAACATTGTACGGAGACAAAAACAATATAGTAAAATTGGACTGAAAACTCGATTCTGAATTTGAGATCAAAGAGTTTTGAGATGAACAGTATGTTTGCTAACCAGTGGATTCATGCTTGGCAAGAGATGAATTGCCTTTCCATGCTTCTTCAAATCCACTTAGTTCGTCTGAAACAAAACAGAACAAAAAGCAAAAGAAGCAGTCATTTAGATTCTCATCATTTTCCTTCAAATAGCTTAATTTATGATTAGGCTGTGCGGATTCTGCAGACCGACCTTCATCGAGGTTGTGAAGAGTCTGTGTCGACTCTACGCCACCACTCGAGTTAAGCTTCCTAGTAACCGAATGACCCTGAATACACCAAACCAACATTGAAACTCGTTGGAATCAAGAAGTTATGGATCAAAAAACACCAACATCGACAGTATTGTCACCTTATCATTGATTCCTCTGGAGATCCTATGAGTGGCTTCACCAGTAGTCTTATCGGCTTCTCTGCTTTCCTCAACCACCATCTAGAAACAGAATCAGGTTAGTATGTGTAAAAAAAACTTCCATTAATAGAAAGGATTTGAAAAGAGAGACAACAACATACTCCCTCGCTGCCTGCTCTTCTGGTTCTACTGGATGTATAGTAAGCACCATCAATGCCACCATATGTAACCTTGGAGGTGTGATGTCTGAATCTGTTAGCTCGGGACTGCATACCCTCTCTTCTATTGAAATCACACCTTTGATTCAAATTCCGAATCTTCCTCTCAGCTACAAGAAACCAAACAAATCACACATAGACCTGAGGCACAATCCGTAAACAAAAACATCTAATAAACTATAAGCATTTACCATCAGCATCATCTTGAGGGTGCTCAACAGACGGCTCAATCTCTGAACTATTATGTTGTTCTCCATTTCCAGTACCATTCCCTTCCTCTTCTTCTTCATCAGATGATAATTCTTCAATTGTTAACCCTCTCCCACTATTGTGACTTTGTGCGTTACTAAAGGAAGCACCTGAGCTAAAGGTTTTTGGTTCGAGCAAATCTTCAAATGGTCGAGAGAAGAAGGGATCATCAAAATGATCTCTTCCTCCTCCAAACAAGCTACCTCTAAATGCTCCGAAACCTCCAAAATTCCCGAATCTACCACCAAATGGAAATGGATCTCCCATTTTCCCAGTTCTTCGTTAAGCTCTGCAATCTTTCTGCATCAATTTTAGTAACAAAGTTAGCAACTTGACATGGCCATCCCTGTACCCATCAATCAAAATATCACACAGTTCATTAAACAGATCTCTACGACGGACAACCAAAAATGGAATACAAATTTCACCAAGACTCTCGTCTCTATAAGAGTATAACCCATCGTCCTACCAGTATGATGCAATCAACCTCTGAAGAACTACAGCAATCCAAAACGCCAACCACATACTTTTCTTCTCCGATAAACAAAGTTCTAGTACCCAAGCTCAATCTCGGAAATTTCGCTAGACTCAGCTAATCGGAAATCCAAAACCGTATCGTACACTTCCAACGCACAGCATCTTCCTCAATTAGACTCAAACAAGAGACAATCGAAGAGATCTTCGAAGAACAAAGACCTAAGAGAAGAGAGTACCTGCGAGAGAATCCGAGAACAGCCTAGAAATCCCACAGACGATTCCCTGATTCAATAGAGATATATATATACGCGCAATTTAAAAAGGGAGTATCAATTGAGATTGAGACACGTGTCATTTACACCATAAGCTAGAAGCTTCTTCATCATTCTTAGCGTCTTCCTCATGATTTTTTTTAAAAAAATTTTACCAAAAAAAAAACAGGGACTACATCAACAAAAGGGATAGACTTTTAAGAAAAATCAGTTACCAAACAGGAAGTCTCTTCTCAACGTGTGTGACTGGCTCTACATTTATAAACTAAAGATCAATTATGCTAACTACTCAAGAAAGGAGAACATATGGTTCCAAAATATCTTCTGGTCGTCGTATGATTTGCCCTTAGTCTCAGCGTTCTTCAATCCGTGGGAAGAAACGACACACAGTGTAAGCGAGAAGCAACTCTTTAAAGTTAGTACATTTTTCTCTTCCAGAGTCATTTCCGGCTCTTTCTCTACCTCTGTCATCTCTAAGCTATTGTTACACAGCCTTACAGGTAAAGAAACCATTTTTTCTTCAGAAATCTTGGGAATCAAAGTCAGGTTTCGAAGGGTACTCGAGTCCCTGAAGTTCAGGCATTCGTCTTAAATCTTCTTCCGAGTATGCCGGAATCAACCAGTATCTCTTATCCATACCAAATACCTATAAAACATAAAACTCCCAGAAAATGATTACAACACGAGAAAGTAAGAAAACTTTGCAAGTTCGAAACAAGTTATCAAAGTCTACACTTACTTGTTCAAAGTTCTTCTTTCGACCGAGGTCATACGGCCATTTTGGGCTTGTTTTCTTCTCATATGCCTGTTCACAAAGTCAATACACGGAACAAATCTTAACAAGTGTGATGCACCAAACTGTTACAGGCTAGAGATGAAAAAGAAAAAGAACACACCTCTATAGTTGTGGTGTTGGCAGCTACAAGCGAGATGTGCATTATTAAGAAACCCATGACGCTTAAAGCAAATGCCAGGTTTAAAACTGCGGTTGTGAAGATGAAACATTTGTCAGATGGAACTGAGATAATCGATTAAACATAAGAAAACTAGCAACAGTTGGAACGTACCGAATGCAAGAAAAGTAGTAGCAAGGGTGCCCGGGGTTCCAGGTATCTCTTCATCGCTAAAGAAGGCTATGAAGTGCGGCATGAGAAGTAAAGTCACAAGAGTTGTTTCCAGAAAAGTGTAAAGCTGCATTTAAAACATTAAGAGTTATATGACACAAAGAGTAAGAACTTCCATCCCTTGGCAGTAACAAATATGGATGTATCCTAAAGCCAAAAGAAAACTCTAATTTGGGTAAGAAACATTAAAGGAGACTACTTTGGCACAATTCAACTTTAAGATCTGGAGCTAACTGAGCTGTGAACCTTTCTATCCAAATTAAACAGGACAGGGATCACAAAGGAAATTGCTAATAGATCAAAGTAGACTTACCAAGAAAAGAAGGAAATACTTATAGTTAAGCGCCCCGACACAGTTAACAACCCAAACACAATGGTGGTCCATTTTCAACACACACCGACCACCTGGGTTTAATGTAAACACACAATGAGCCTCGTGATTCTCCTTCAACAAATGATTCAAAGAAAAGACGCATAGAAAGTGTGTGAATGAGAGATCTTACAAACAGAGCAGTGATGGCAACGAGGAGGCTTAGGTTGATTGCATTTTCTACAAAAACGACTTCTCTGGTTGGAAGAATCGGGCTGTAACTGTAACCCGCCAAACTCCAAACTGTTTAACGGATCAGACTCGCCTCGTTCCTCATCGTCTGAAACTGACCTCCAATTCGGAGGCACAACACCAGGATCAGTAAACACAACAGAGAAGTAGCTCCACAAAAGCATCGCCAACTGTACCAATTACACCATTATCAGTTTCTCAGCCATTCAAACACCAAAATTACTTGAATCCATCAAAGTAGGTAACTTTTGTTGGATTAACAATGAAATCAAATGCAAAATGAAGAAGATAAAAGGGTTTACCAAAAAGTGGAAAAGGATTATAACAGCAAGAGCGGCAAGAGAATCGAGGCCTCCATCTGATAGCGCCGGTCCGTAATTGGTCCAAACGACGGCGTAATAGGTGACGACGCCAACAACCCCCAAGACGAGAAGGATCATGATCGATCCGAGCCCTCGTAGAGCCGTACAGAATTTGAAGACGTTCCACGCCATTGTAGTACCCGATCTATGCATAGTCAATCAATCACGGTCGATGGGAAAAATCTAATCTTTCCGATTTCTGGATTGGTGCGCAGAGAAAATCTTAGTCCTTAGATTTTAGGGTTCAATCTGGAATCGAAAGACGGTTTGATTCAAAAAGGTTTATGGAACAAATGTTAGTGAGAAATCTCAGATGCCAGAACTCATCGACGAACCTGACAAATTGGTTTTTTTTTTTTTGAACTCCCAGATTTGGTTTTTGTTTCTTTCACTCTAACTAGAAATTTCGGATTTATCGACGATTAGTTTAGACATAACAGTTGCTGACAAAAAAACAAAAAAAGTTATTAGTCTTGCGGAAGCTGTTGCACTTAGAGAGGCAGCGTTTTACTTATCTGCTGCAGTCTCGACGATTGAATGAATGTAGCTACAAATGAAGTGGGTCATGCGCTCTCAATTTACATTAGTGACATCATGAAGCTAGCCAAGCCATCCTCCAATCTCTCTATCGTTTGAAGCAATTACAAGAGACGCAAATCGGCAAATGGAGAAGCAGATGATAAACTTGGAATAGGTTCAAAAAGCTACGTAATATCTTGGTGTAAACTCCTTTTGGATCAAAAAAAAAAAGTTAAGGGACCTTCAATACCTTCATTAATCAATGGGTTATTGGGCTTTTCTTCTCATCTTTTAACTACTTGGTTCACATTGAATTCTTCTAATGGGCTATCCATTAATATCAAATTTCTATTGTGGATCTTTTGTTTAAATTCGGTGGCCTTTTTTTTTGCTCTGATGTAAAGAAAAATAATCAACTAGTTTCTTCGAGGTGGTTTAATACGGTTTGGCTTAAAGTAATTTGTTAGGGTATATAGAACTGATCTGTTTTGTTTAACTCTGCTAATAATCAACTTGCTGCTATATAGTAAAAAGACTCGGGTTTGAAATTTTATTTTATTTTATTTTTATTTTTCTTCCTCCTGTATTTTGATTTTTTTTTTTGTCATTGTTTGATTTCTCTGTCCAAAAGTCGGATCATTGTCCTCTTGTGCTTGGATTTTGTTTTGGGTCTCTTACTGATTACCACAGCTTCATCAAAGTGAATATATTGTAAGTATCTTTGTCTATGGTTAAACTTGCGTCATAATTTTTTTTTTATTTGTTATGTTTTTAGTGTTAACTGACATCACAAAATAAACATTTCATTTTAGTAAAACGGTGACGCAAAACATTAATTTGGAGTCTCTAATACCTCTTGGCCAATTGATGTTATTGTTTCAATTGATTTCAAAATTGTTTGAAAAGAATTATGAGTATAATTTCACTATCTCTATGTTGAATCCCATTTTTATGGAAACTTTACCACTCTCTACGATAAGAATTTATGAACGAAAGCGCATCACGAAAATAATGCAAATCATTAATAGCGTTTAATTCTACAAATCTATGAATGCAATGGTGAATTATTTTGGAGTATTTGCCAAAAATTGCATTTCTGCATTTGGGATGATTGTGAAGTTAAGTAGTCCTAAAAAACCTAATATAAGTGGGCTTATGATTGCTCTTAAAAGCTGTTTGGAGAACACTTTGAGTTTGGTGATTCACATATAAGAGGTATCATTCATTGCCTTTGTGTTAAGCTGGGCATTGAATCCCATCTTTGCAGAAATCTCATCACCCTCTATGGTAGAGAGATAGGTATAGAAACATATGATGAAAATAATGCAAATGATTCCTACTGGTTCTTTCTACAAGTCTTTGAATGCAATGGTGCATTCTTTTGGGCACACTAGTTCGAAAGATGCACTTTCTACATTTGGTATGATTGTGAAGTTAGGTAATCCGAGTGAACTAAACATAAGTGGGCTTCTGGTTGCTCTTAAAAACCATGAGAAGAAAGATATTTGGAAGATAGAATTGGCGGGAGAAAATGTTTTGAAATTCATGAGTCACTACAAAATCCCACTTGTGCCAAGAATAGCTGGAGGTATTGTTGAGTTGTATGCTGCAAATGGACTAATTGCTTGTGCACTGAAGACACTCCAATGCATGCCGAAAATTGACAACGTAGGATAATATCTTTGTTGAATGGATGCATAAAATATGAAGATCAGCTTCTATGCTTATTCGTCATCGCGAGGAGAAAAACGTGGTGTATATTCTCAATGAAGCTTTGGTCAATAAACTTACATTGTTGGGTATTGGAGTTGAATTTGGAAGGAATGTGAAGATTGAAAAGAAGGAAGTTGGTTGTGTTTGGTTACGATAGTAAGTTTTATTCTCAGTGTAATTTATCTTTTAATTTTTGTTGTTAATTGTGACTTAGTTGTTTATACTTTACAGGAACATGAATTAAAATGGAGAAGCTTAAGTGAATAATCTTATGGAAAGTACCGAGGGGTTCTGTTCATTCTTTTCACGGATTACTATTTCTTTTATCAGCGTAATAAGAACACTTTGTGAAATTCGGAGTGCATGAGAACCAATCTTTGCACTACTTACAACTTTTTTTTATCTTTCGTCAAAGAACCTCACGGTGGCCATTTAATAAGTTTCGACTTTTTTTTAACCCTCTTCGGTTAATTGTTCGAGAAAAAAATATGTGTAGTAACATTTTTTTCCTCAACAAGTAAGAACATGTTACAAAACGGAAATGGCCAATAAAAGAAATGATATTTTCAATTCATATACAAATTTTAACCCAAAAAAACCTCAGAAGAATTTAAAGAAAGCCTCTTGCTTCGCAGCTCTTTATAGCTCCAGTGAATATTTCCTCGGCTCCATACTTAAACTCGAACCCTGCACTCTTCAGCTTCTTGGACGACAGACTCATCCTCTTCTCTACTTTATAATTCTTCAAACTTTACGTATCCACAGAAAAAAATTAAAAATAAATAAATAAACCAAATGCTTGGAGAAACCAATAAAAGAAGAACACGTGGACTAATATGCTTACTCAATTGAAGGTAGCTGGAACCGAGGAAATCTAGTAGACAAAAACTCAAAGACTTCATCGATCTTCATCTCCACCGACGAACAAATATATCTCCCTTTCGCTATTGGCCTTTCTAAAAGATATATCATCGCCCTTGCCACGTCATCAATATGCACCATATTGTAAGTATCGAACAAATACTTCTCCTTGTAATTTCCTTCAATACAAAAAAAATAAGGTGAATTTATTATAGTGATTAGTGAATATTGATTATTGCTCAAAATGCCAATTTATTAACACATGTTTACACGTACTATTAACAACAACAGAAATATTCTATCCGCTGTAATTAGAATTTTAGTTTTCTTTTTCGTGTCAAATATATACATATTTTCGTTAATATTACTACTATTTGTGCATTTAATAGAAACATTTTGAGTATTTACATCGTTTAAACTTTAAAACATTTAGATTTGTCCAACATGATTGAAATCGCTATATGAAAATTTGAACATTGATTCCTCAAATTTTAGCCATTCCATCACCATGACTTGGTTAAAATTTACTTAATAGCTCTGATATATATTTTTTTTATTATATATGTAACCAAAGCTGTTATATGTATTGAGCTTTAAATTAGTTATGAAGAAATAAAATAAATATCTTTTAGATATAAGAAGAATTTAAGTACCAAAGATCATGGCGAGAGAGATGAAGACGGATGAAGGCAACGACGGAGATATAAAAGGTCCGACGACGAGAGGGAGCACGAGCGTCACAACCTCCAATCCATTCTTCCCGCCGAACTCAAGCGCCGCCGTCTCCGCCGCCATTTTCGACACAACGTAAGAGCTACTCACTCTCTTCTCCTTCTGGTTCCTAAAAACTTCCACGTCGCTCCAAACGCTCTCGTCTACTTCTCCTCCGTTTCCTCCGCCGCCGTAGAAAACGGTTACGGCGCTTGACGTGTAGAAAAAGCGTTTGACCGTTTTAGCGTCCAAGCACGAATTTAGTATCCCCGTGAGACCTTGTACGGTGCGTTTCGTTACGGTCTCTTCGGTTTCGTTGCTGTCCGGGTCCATAGGATGTGCCACGTGGAATACGGCTTTGCATCCTTGGATCGCCGGTTTAAAGCTATCCGGTTCGTTGAGATCGGCGGTGAATATTTGAAGCCTCTCCGGTGCAAAGGGGAGTTCGGTTAGGTAGCATATATCTTTCTTATTCCCTTCTGTATTTAATTAAAAAAAAAAAACAAATAATGAAATATTAACATCATGATTTATATCATATGGTTGTTAATTATTGATCATATAATAATTATTATGGTTGACTTTCTATATAGAAGATGCATGGAACATTGCATAGCTATGGAGCTTCAAGATCCTACAAACTGACAGATAATTCCAGCCAAGTACAATAAATTTTCCACACCCATAAAAAAAAAATCATATTTTAATTGGCGATCCAAAAATCAACTTTAAATGTTATTATTATATCTATAAATAATTATAAACTATAGTCTATCTCTCTTTTTGTACTTTATGTGAAGACGGACAATTCAACCCTAAAATAAACAGCAGTTTTACTCGCATTTAGTAAAACAAGAATGATAATTCAAAGTATATAAAGAGAAAGTGAAGCTAATCCGAGAGTAAAGAAAGCCGATCCGAACCTGGGTTGGTTCGAACAGTGGCTCTAACGGAGTAGCCACGTTGCAAGAGACGCATGATGAGCCAAGAAGCAACGAATCCAGTCCCTCCCGTTACACAAACCGAACCCGTTCCGTCCAATAAAGTCGACGCCGTTTCATCTCCCAGCTTTCTCTCTCCTCCTCCGTTGTTGTCATCTTCTTCCTCTTTCCCCATTCTCTCTCTCTCTCTCTCTCTCTCTCTCTCTCTCTTGTGGTGTGTGGGAACCTCTAAGGGGTTCTTAAATAACGGAACCTACGTCATTTACTCTCTCACACCTATCCGCGTGACATGTTCCCCGTTTTGCCCTCTTCTCTCTTTATTAAAAATTTGTTTTTATATCTTTATATGTACGATATTTCAATGCTACATTTTACAGATCATTTTATACTATACTATATAATAATTCACATTCTATGTCCGTTTATTACAAACATTGTTATTGGATTCCGTTATTTTTCATTCTTTCATCCTCTCTATATATGTACAAATGATCTTTTTTTACTACTATATACTATACTTTTGGCTTTTAGTGGTGGAATGTATTAATTAGTATATTATGCATGTTCTAGGCATAGATTAAGGGATATTATTTGGATTGTGATTATAAAACTAAAACGCGTGAATGAGATGGAATGGAAAAGAAAGCGTAGGCGTGGCACATGATCCTGCAACTATCTTATCTGTGTGTCTCCGCAATGCTACCGTTATTCTCGGGCCGTTGCTTTATTGGTGTTGCGAACTATCTTCCTTTTTATATATAATTAACTTTTTGGATCGGTCATTGTAAGTTTATAGTTAACGTTACTAATCAAGGAAATTCTCATATCGGTAGATGTTGTTGGTCCAAGTCCAAAATTTGGTTTCCATTTACCACTATAAATTTTCAACTCAGCAATATAGAAAACAACAAGTAATATATTGAGTTCAACTCAGCAATATAGATACCATTTAAAGTGAAATTACTGTTCAGATTAAGTTACTTACTCGGTTTCATTTCATGGCATATATAGATACCATATAAAAATGAAATAACTAATTAGTTAAGATTTCAACTTCCAACTACAACCAAAAAAAGACAAAAAGTAACAAATGATAGAAAAAAATAAAAACTCTAATCAATCATGTGATTTGATAGTTTTCATTTTTTCCCGTGTATAGCCAAAATTTTTTTTTTTTAAAAAGAGTTATTGATATACTGATATTGTGACTTACTAAGTTTGATATCGGCATGAGACAGCTGTTCGAGTTTTGGATCCGAAATTTCACTTCTTTCTTCTTCTTTAGGTACAATTTTTCTTGTGGCCGTAGGTGATTTGGGGTTTACAATTTTTTATATATTCTTTTAATTATAATATTACCCTAGTCTAGGGGAACGATGATCCCTACGTTCCTAAGAATAGATCATAGATGGCTATACTAAAAGCTACAAATATATTAATAATTCAGTTTAAATCGATTACAGCTATGTAGATATAAACATTATTACTTTAATTGTGAATGCGCGTGACGCATAACGTTTAAAAAAGTTCTATATTTTTTTTATTGGTTTGGTTCACATCACACGCTTCTATGGTCCATATTTTTCTTCCGTAAATGGGATTTATAAGAAACAAAAACAATATTAGAGGAATATGTATACACGACTATTAATGATTTAATGGATTTACGAAAATATCTATAAAATGAAATTTTGAGTCTGTACATCATTCTTTACATAAAATTGAATTATATATTATTTTTGTTCTTTCAAAGCATATGTCAGGTTGTCTAATCAAATTTCATTTTCTTACACGATAAATCCACACTCGTATGCAAATGCCAATTAGCATTGCATGAAATAATAAAGGCTTACTTTAACCACACTGCACATAGACTAATATACTAGTAATCATCATGAATAGACAAGTTCTATTTCCTTTCTCTTTTCTTGTATCTAATTACTTAATTAATTGTATAGGACTTTAATTAAGTATCTAGATACAAAAAGTACGTACCCAAGGTATAAAAATGATACTTCAGACCATGTATGTTATAACGCTGACATCTTTTGATATTAGAATAAGATTTACATAATTAATATGTTAGTCTAAATTACCCAAATAAAATTATTTGTAAGATACGGGGTAATTCAGAATATGAATTTCATTTATCCTGTTCTTGTTTGTTAGTCAAGAAACGTCTTTTCATTTTTTTCCCGTTAATCTTCATTTTTTTAATTCCTTTTTTAAATTACAGAGGCTTGAAAATTTACCCAAAACAATTAAGAAGAATTATCAAAGCTTTGTTGGTTCCTCCATTCCAAAATAAATAACTTATAATTGACTCAAATTAGTTTTCAAAAATGGATTAATATCTCTAGTTTCTTCTACTTCTACTTCTCTTTGATTCTCCAAAGCTAAGTGGGTTCCTTTCTTTTCATTTTGTTTGTATCACAAGTTGTTTCTCTTTTTCTAGTTACACAGACTACGCCAATAACTGCAAGTGTTGCTGTAGCTGTAGCTGCTTGTGCTGGTAGATATGGTATAGTGGCTTGGCAAGCTTTCAAGGCGAGGCCACGTACGTATGCCTAGAATGCGCCGGTTTTATGAAGGTGGTTTCCAGTTCTTGGAGAATTAATATGCTCTAGTTCTTGAAGTTAGGTGTCTCACGCTTTCTTAAACGGTTTCAATCTTTTTAATTTATTTTATGTTTACTCCTCAGATATTGAATGGTTTTGAGTTTGTGCGGTGTGTAGTAAACAAATCCGTAAATCATGAAACAGAAGCAAAGGTTTTCACCAGATGCTTCACTGCTGGTTCATCGAGGATGCTACCTCCAGGTATTGAACAAAAGCCAACCCTCTATATATATAGTTGTTGTTGTCCATGCTCGGTACACTTCACGGCGGAGCCATCGGCCAATATTGGAGGCTGAAACTCACACACAATGCCATTGAGAGAGAAGTTAGAACGGGATCCGAGTTTTCGCCTCTTCTCCGTGAATGCTGAGTAGAAATCATAACTTAAAAAAATTATCAGTTCATATATGCATGCAGACTCGAGGATGCAGAAGTTGTTCGTAAATCAAATTCATACTAAGAGTTCTATCATGGAACACAAATAGCCTGGGCGTATGCGGTCAACAAAATGATTCTACCGTCTAAATTGTACAAAATCTTGAACCGGATAAAAACAAGATGGTTTATTTTGGTTCGTATTTATGTGTACTTCCTGAGTAAGGTAGGCCCAAATTAGAATTGTGGACCATTTAATTGGGCTTTTATGGCCTGCAGTGGATATTTTCTTTTATTTGTCGTGACGCGCCATTCGCTAAGGCTGCTTCACAAAGCAAAAAAAAAGTTTAAACAACATTTCATTACGTACATATGCCATTGCTAGTTGCTACATCGATTTTCTTTTTCTTTTTTTGAATTTTTTTTTAATCCTTTTCAACAAAAATCTAGTTTAACTTTGTTCTATTAGTATATTAATTAGAAAGAAAAATTTATTTAGTGTATTAATAAAGGGTGAAATTTCTTAATATGTGTTTTCACAAATAAAGTAATAATTACCTATCGTTTAAGATGGGCCTGTATGTCAAGAAATTAATTATCTTAAGCAGAAATAGTCAACTATTGGGAACAAAGAGACTCGTCATATTTCCTTCCAAACACTCCTCCATAGACCATAGCTATAATACATAAACTCTGACTTGTGTGGTTGGACCTAACCGAGAGTGCAAGCCGGAATTTTGACTGCCGGTAAATACTTAGAGACGAACTGCATCGCCAGTTCTTGAAATTCCGCATCTTCATTTCCAGCTTGAGGTAATTGTTCTTCTTCCCACACAACATCCAAGTTAGTTGGTTCCATCGTATATTCGTTGTTATGCGCCAGATCGAAAGGCGGTTGCTGTGGCGGCTGTAGAGAAAAACGCTGAAACGTTGAAAGGCGAGCTTGAACATGAGCAAGCTCTGCTTGTAAATTCATCACCTAAACACACACACACAGACAGAGTCTTGCTTGTAAGTTTCGATATATGTTATAACCACTCGTGTTTTAAAAGATGCATGTTTTAACGAAGGACCTGGTGTTGAAGAGAGAAGAGATGGCCAACAGAGCCATAGACAGGATCACGGAGTCTAGCCAAGGCCTCGTAACAGAGCGTGACGACGGCATCAAGCCGCTTGTGCAAAGGCAATCTCAGTAACATCTTAGAGGCATTGCTTGCTCCAAACACTTTGTGAACCGCTGCAAACCTCGCAGTCCCTTGCTCTGCATCGAAATACGGAGCGAAAACGCATCCTCTCACACACTTCCTCCTCAAGAACTTGCACGCCCCGCACGGTCCTTCTCCTCCTCCTCTTCCACTGCCGTTCGTGTTTCCGGTCATCATCTTCAAGTAGAGATAGATAGACAGAGAGAGAGAGAGAGGAAGAGATGGGTTGTTTATTTACATCAGGACAAGTCGATGAACTAATTTCGTCATTTATATAAATAAATTGAAAAGTTAAGTTTTGACTGTGAACACTATTGAATGATCGGCCGCTTATTTTTTATTTTATTTATTTATTTCTTAGTCTTTACGTGAATACTACTCATGTATGTAATGCTAATATATATTCGTATGAGCAATTAATATGGGTTCCAAAATTCAATGTTATAAATGATCTTCTTGTACATGTTCAAGATATTTAGTGTAAAAGTTAAACCAAACAAACGCTATAAAATCAACTCACACAGGTTTACTCAAATAAAATATGTTATCGTATGAAAGACATATATACGCTATGATGAAATCGATTCATTTAGCTCAAATGTACATACCCCTAAAAGTCTAAAACCCTAATTTGCATTTTTCTTTTTAAACTACATAAATTCTAGTCCTAGCGGCCCCTCCTCGTGCACATTTCTTTTCATGCTTTCACATCTCTTGTCACCTCTCTCTCTCTCTCTCTCTCTCTTATGTACGGATTTTAGTGTATACATGTATAGATATCCCCACATGAACCCATAGACATTGAAAATGTAGGATGGAGATATCTTGAAATGTCTGATTCAGACCATAACCCTATATGTATAAGAGCGTATATCATCACGAGGTTTGGTTTAGATAAACCGGACTGCGACAAACGTAGGAAGCGATGCACTATATGTTGACACTGAAACACACACAAACACAAAAACCATGTAAGTATCAATAAGTTGTAGCTTTTGTAAGCAAGTGGGACAAGACAGCTTAATAATAATATCTCTCTTTTCCATTCTCCAACTATCACAATCACGGTCACGATCACGGTCAAAGTGATAATATACGTCCAGAGAGATTTGAAAACCCAATCTCTTGAGTCTTGGCCTTCTTTATTGCTTCTTCTTTCTTTTTGTTTCTGTTTCACCCGACATTATTAACTCACTCTCGATCCAGTCTTCTCTTTTCAGTGTTTCTATTTATATATAATATTTTTTTGATCAAATTATTTATATATAATATGAAATGACATTTTTTTATCTAAGAAAATATAATAATGTATTAAAGAAAACTCTTTGAAAGTACTAATTTTAAAAAGAATAATTATACATATTTTTTTAATAAAAAGATGACATTTTGTTGAGTTAGCCAATGATGGTAATTAACTCAACAAATCTGCAAAACCTCAATAGCCGAATTCAGTTCTACAAATGAGGGTTTTAAATCCTAAAGAAACTAAATTTGAACTAAACCAAACTTCTTTCCTAAAATTGGGAAATGGTTTCGAATCGGAACATCAGGCATCAAATAAGTTAAATTAAATTATAATTAAGTATTTTATCATCATAAATATTAAATCGGATTAGTTGAAGGTTTCAACGAAACTCGAATAAATAAATGTTCCTGTTCTACACTAAATACTTACTTTCTAAGATGTGATGCCTACAACCAAAATTTCCACGAAACCAAAAATATTATGTCCAATATAATCCATTTCTCCATGATGTTTTTTTTTTCTTTTTTTGTAAAAGTAAATACTGAAAAAGTGAAAAGCAAGCGCCTGCATGTGGAATTTGCGGTCAAAAGAAACGAAACAGAATCGACGGTTGCGATCGAAGGAGAAACCGGTTCTACATTGCTTTTCATGTCACTAAACAAAACAACCCACGTCGTAAGATCTAGACACGTGACATGACTCACATCCTCTATGACTTCACTGTCAGACCGACCTAAGCATTCATTCACTTACCTCACCATCCCTTCTCTAATAGTGAGCCTATAACAACCCAATTTTATTGCGTTTATATATTGTCTAACATTTGAAATGCATTCGTCACTATAATACTATTGTGGTTTAGTAGTGTACGTAGTCTCGTCATTAAGAGAAGTTCGCAGCAACTTCTAACTTTGTGATATGTTAATTTTCTTACGTTTCTTTAAACAATGTGAGAAATAAATATAGATCGTCATTATTCAAAAAACGGTCTATTGTGATAGTCGAACTTGTAAACCCAACCTAAGACCCAGCATATATACATTGATCTAGAAATACCTACTATGATGTGGTTTGAATTCGAATTCTGTATATAGTTTAGTGATCCGAAGCTCAGGGTTCTTCACTTTTTCTGCTCGGACTACCATTTCAAACCATCTAATTGTTTTTTTTATGTAATTGATTTTGCAGATTATAAAATATTGAATTCAACGTAAATAAGATTAAAAAGGTCTTCTATATATATACTGTTTTTTAAAATCATTATATATATATATATTTCCCAAGCTTGATTTTAATTAATACTAGTAAGTAGGAAACGGGAGCGTTTGAGTAGAGAAATCGGGCCGTTCGGTTTCTTGTCTGCTAATTCATAAGTCTCGCTAGTGTATCTTACACCATTAGCCTCCAGCCCCTTAACTCTCAAATGTTTTAATTTAATCCCCCTGTTTCCATCTTGCCCCATTTCGGCTTTATAACAAAAAAAAACTATCTTTTATAGGAAAGTTTACTCAAATATCATATAAATTAGGTGAAATGACCAGAAACATACAAAATTTTTTTTTATTACTACAATATTTCGCATATATTTTTTATACCTAATGTGCTCTTGTTCCATGTTATAGGAAAAAACGTAATTACAAAGAATGTCATTACTTTTTAATTTCACACCAGAAAAAATGCGTCGCCACGTCAGAAATCGCTGATGTGTATTAATAAACTCAGCCGTAAAGCGCTAAAGCGACAATGACGGCTGAGTTACGGTATGTTGCGGCTGATTTAAGAAAAATGGCTGAGTTATGAGAAAACGGCCGATTTACGAGATAACTCAGCCATACGTTACGGCTGAGTTAACGAAATATTTCTGAGTTATGAGAAAACGGCTGACTTACGAGATAACTCATCCATACGTTACAGCTGAGTTATAACCCGGTGGTTGAGTTGTCAAAATTTGGCTGAGTTATTGTCTCGACACGGCTGAATTAACTTTCTCCGGCTGACTGAGTTATTGCCTTGTTACAGCTGATTTTCGTGTAAGTGTCATAACTCAGCCGTAACGAGCTGGGTTAACGAAAACTCGCCCTAATTACGGCTGATTTAGTAGCGAAAGATTAATTACTACAATAGCATGTTTTGACGGCTGACTTATCAAACGATACGGCTCAGCTAAAGATTTTCAGTTGAGTTACGGCTGAATTTGGCAGCCGTTTTTTCGTTTTTTAATTACTGTAATAGTATTCATGTTACGACTGACTTAAAGTTTTGTTTGATGACTGGTTTAAGACAGTTGATTTACGTGATCGCTTGGTGGCTTATTTGCCACTTCATCAATTAAAAAATAACGTCGGATGCATATTTCCATGTCATCATCAACAGAGAAATACGAAACATCGTCTTTCTCTTCCTCGTCGTCATCATCGTATTTCTCGCCGTAGTTGTTCTTCACATCAACAGAGAAATACGAAACGTCTTCCTCGTAGCCGTCATCGTCTTTCTCGTCGTCATTGTTCTTCACCTTGTTCTTCACATCAACAGAGATATCCAGAACTTAAATTTTGAACATCGAATTCGTCATCGTCTTCCTCGTTCTTCTTCATTTTCGTTCATCCTTCTCCGATATATGATGGATCTGGTTTCGGTAATTGTGGATTGTTTACGGCTGACTTATGGATTGTTTACGGCTGACTTAAGGATTGTTTACGGCTGACTTATGGATTGGAAATGAAGAGTCCACTCGAGAAAACGAAGAGTCCCCTCGAAAAAACGAAGAATCCCCACTCGAGTTCGTGAAAAATGAGACGAAATGCGACAGATATAATAGAAGCGGTCTACGATGACGGCCGGAAGAGACGATACGACGGCCGGAAGAGACGAGGTTTCGCCGAGAGAGAGAAGTTTTGCCGAGTTAACCTACGCAACCTTTCGTCTTCCATGAAGTATTATAACTCAGCCGTGAAGTATAATAACTCAGCCGTGAAGTATAATAACTCAGCCGTGAAATATAATAACTCAGCCGTGAAGTATAATAACTCAGCCGCGAACTTACCGGAGCAAGTTTGTTCGTGAAAATGAGAGATTTTTAGCCGAGAAAACGAAAAGTCCCCACTCGAGTTCGTGAAAAAGGAGACGAAATGCGATGGAGATAAGAAAAGCGGCCGGAAGAGACGATACGACGGTGGAATTAGGATTCGAGTTCGGAATCGCCGAGAGAGAGAGGTTTCGCCGGCGAGAGAGAAGTTTTTTTCTTGAAACTGTATTTCATGACGTGGATTTAGTTTTATTCATGTTAATGAGTTAGATTAGATGTTAATGAGGTGAATTAAAATAATTTTTGGTTAATCATTTTTAAATTAAAAAAATTACAAATTAATGAAGGGTGTTTATTGTAATTACACAATGACACAAAATATCTTAATAATTTTTTTAAAATGTATAATATTCTAGTAATAAACCAACTTTTGTGTAATATTTTAATAATTCTTTCTATTTTATATACTTAACTTATTTATATCTTTGGTCGTTAGTACAACTAACTTTAAAGGATCCTCTGAAATATTTCTGTTGTATACTTTCATTTTTCTACATTATCACTATAAAGGCCCATAAATTTGATGATGTACTTCGAAAAGATAGAAAAAATTTCAGATTTGACCGAAAGATTGTCGAATTTGAACTATGCGACCAGAACTATATAGATCGAACTGTCTTACGTCTGGAATACAACCACTGTCTGAAAATTATCCGACCAGGGGGCAATTATTATATAAAACAAAAGAAGTTTTTGTTATAAGAAATGAAATTAGTGAATTGTATATACAAGAATTCTTGCCAATTAGCCATTTATTATTTTTCAACAATTGGACTTAAAATGAAGTCATATGTATGCGTGTGCGCGTGTTTTTGTGTTTGTGGTTATATAAACAAGTTACAAGAATTTTGGGATTGTGTTTATATACTTAATTTATAACATAGTTAAGCTTAGGCCTATATAGAATTTTAGGCCACATTTCTACTTTTAAGGAATCATTTGTCACTTTATGAAATACGGGCATTAATTTACTTTTTAATCTAACAATTCGTTCCAAATAATATAGTTTTGCAATTAGTACTAGCTAGATTTTCAGTTCCTCGCTTATTCTATGTGTGCACATGTTTTTGAGCAAAATTTTCCTCGTAGTCCATTTTCGGTTGAACCTAAATCTACAACTGAGTAATGCGACACATACTTTTTTACGATAAATTCTTAAAAATACTTGCTACCTGTCTCTCTCCTCATCAAAATGTCAATTGAAATAGTTGAATACCATATAATAAATCTTAATTTGCATCTTTTCATACAAAAAAAAAAAAAATCAGTTTATAGTTGCTACGAGTAAGTGACCAACCGATTCAAAATAACCCTCGCTAGATTTTATTGATCATTTGTTAAAGTATTGAGCATCGTCAATAAAAGATTAATTAGTGGTATACTTGTGTCATCAGCTCCCACTTGAACTCTTAAATCAATCGCTTTGCCTTGTTTTTAGGCGACAACATATCATTTTCTACTATTATTTTTCAGTAGATATTGACCGGTGGATTTTAGAGTTCAAAGAAAATAGGGCATTAGGAGTTAAGTAACGCATGTGTGTATGTATATGTATAATTTAATTACGTCTACTAAATTGTAAGAAAATTAAGATATATAATCCATATTATATTTTCCTGACCAAATTCGATGAGAATATTATGATAAACGAACGAGGGTTTGACGCACGAGCGAAAGAAAAGGTTTCATCAACAAAATAATCTAAAGCGAAGTGATCAATGATAATGTAATTATATAGAATTAACTATACAGTGAGCTACAAAAAAAAAAAAAAAAACATTATAAGAGGGAAACTATAGCGAACTAAGATAATTTATGTTTGATCGAAAATGTTCGATTCTTTTTGTACACCCCCAAGATTTGAGGTAACATGTCACTTCCACTTCCTACACTATCTCATTTCTAATTTATTACGCTATTATATAACTCGACGATGTTTGTGACTAATCAATCATTAAAAAAGAATATAATTTATGATAGCAAGAATTGTCTTTTGACTCATGCATTCATGCCCGAAACAAATTTGGTGGTCAGGCATATTTTCTAACCAAAGTATCAGCGGGCTAATCGTATAAGGGTTTGTTTTTTTGTGTCATGTGTGTTTATTTTTTTTGAAACAGAAATTTATTTTTTTAATTGAAATATTTAAATGATGATTTCGACGATAGAAAACTTCGACGTTTTTTTCTTTTTCTTTTAAACATATTTTCAACTGATCATATATGTATAATATATTGATTTAAGGTTTTTTTTTTTCACACGTTAAGTACGTTGATATCATCTCCAACTTGTATGAATTATCAACGTAAACATATTGTTCTTTACAACAACAAAAAAAATATTACAAAAAAACTTCAAATATTTTATAACTTATAGAATGAATTATACACGTTTTTAAAAAAGAATTATACAGAGTACATTTATGATAAGTATAAAATTATAAATACGCGTGGAGGAGACATTGAGGAAGCAAGGGGGCGTTACTAACTTTCTAAGGGAACGGCGCGTAGGACCCACGTGAAGAATGACGTCATTTATTTATTTGATCTTTCACTCGCTAGGCAGTTAGACCAACCCCGATGGACAATTTATGAGATCTAAACTAAATGTCTTATGAATATAAGTGAATAAATAAATAAAATTGAGTGTCTAATATAGACACTGATCTTATATTTAAGACACTCAATTTTATGGAGTAAACTCTGTTGCATTTTTGTAATTTACAGTAAAACCTCTATAAATTAATAATGTTGGGACTTCAAAATTTTATTATCTTATAGAGTTATTAATTTATCTATAAATAAATAATTATTAATTTATCTATAAATAAATAATTATTAATTTATAGAGATATTCTCGGTTTGAACTTTTAACGTTCATCAAGAAACAATAAAAAAATATTTTCAAAATTATAAAATTTATTTAGAAAATATCAAATAAAATTTTTTAAAGATAAATTAATAATGTTTATAAGTTTAAAACAATAATTTAATCATACTTTACTATATTACCTTAGCTATATAAGTAAATATATATGCTTAAATGTATAATTATTAATTTAGGTTATTATTGGGATCATATATATACATAAGAGTTTCAAAAAAATTATTATCTTATTATCTTATCGAATTTTGCTAATTTTTACACTATTCCGACTCGGGACCAGAAAAATTTATTAATTTATAGTGATTATTAATTTATCGAGTATTAATTTATAGAAGTTCTACTGTATATGTTTTAATGTATTATATTTTTGAAAATGTATTATGTTTCAATGTATTATATTTTTACTTAAATTAAAAAAAAAAATTGGTTTTTAAGACACCCATCCAAGTGTCTCCATTGTAGACTCAAAATCAACAAATTTTAACAAAGTGTCTTATATCTAAAAAATACATAAAATATTATTATTTTATTTTTAAGACACCATACTAAGGGGTGACTATTGGGATTGCTCTTACAATCATTATTGCTACGTGTATTACTATTATTGGTACCTGTAACTACATTTTGTTTAGAGACTTGTACATTTGACTCCCGGTTCATTCGGTTCACTCGTTCTTGTTTCTAAACCGAAATCGAATCCATCACAACTGTATTATATATTCTACCTTCATTTACGGTAACTATCGATGGCAAACGTGAATTACTAAAATGAAAACATGAAAGAAAAAGATACAACTAAATTTGCGAATGGGATGATTTAACAAAGTTGATGCTCTTATTATAAATTTGGAAAGTTAAGTTGTCGATCGAGTCATTCTCTAGTAAGCGTAACTAATTCAATTATAATTAATGAAAAATATATGTTTATCCTTTACTTAAAAAGATCTTTGATCAATTACGTATGCTTTTGCATTTTTATTCAGATAATACAGTTTTGGGAAAATCAAATCTTTAAAAAAACAATTAAGAGCTGGCGTCGTAACCACCTCGCTGCTTGAATTTCAAACACTATGGCTATCAAATTTGGAAGAAAATGAACTATTTTCATCATAGTTACAAAACAAAATTATTTGATGGCCTAATTTAATTGGCCGTAAAGTCGTAGATTAGAAACATATTCAAGGATATAAAATGCCTTTTTATTCATCCATTTTGTATATAAAAGAAAAAAACTAAAGTAGTGAGATATCTCCAAAAATTACAATTCACATGTAAGTTCATATCAGTAAAGAGAGCAGCAAGAACTTTAATTTTCTTGGAAAATAACATTTTATCACGAGATGTTCCAAGGGAGATAGACAATTAAACGATTTTTTCTCTTTTTTATTTCTCTTTTAATTTATAAATAAGGTAATTAAAGGTTGTGAGAAAGAATAATAGAAGAGGCTTATCGCATGTTTGCTTCACGCAAACAACTAAATGTGAGAGAGAAAAAGAAGAAGAGAGAGAGAGAGAGATCGTTTTTTTTTTGGTTAGCTTTGTCGTCGCGTGGCTTTAAAGACTTTCTTCTCTATTCTCTCCTATTTACCAAACCCTAATTATCCTCTCTTCATTCCTTTTTCTCACATCTTCTTCTCTTCTTCGACAACAACAAATAAAAACTCCTCAATTCTTCTCAACAAAATCCAAACCTCAAGAGAGAGAGAGAGAGAGAGAGAGAGAGAGAACACCAACTCGTTAATCGTGGGGGTTGTCATGAGCGGAGGTGGAAACACAATCACCGCCGTGGGAGGTGGTGGTTGTGGTGGAGGAAGTAGTGGTGGTGGCGGAGGAAGTAGTGGCGGTGGTGGTGGTGGGCCTTGTGGTGCTTGTAAGTTTCTCAGGAGAAAGTGTGTTCCGGGTTGCATATTCGCACCATACTTCGACTCGGAGCAAGGCTCGGCTTATTTTGCGGCGGTGCACAAAGTGTTCGGAGCCAGCAACGTCTCGAAGCTTCTCTTACACATACCGGTTCATCGACGGTCAGATGCAGCGGTAACCATTTGCTATGAAGCTCAGGCTCGGATAAGGGACCCTATTTATGGTTGCGTCGCTCACATCTTTGCTCTTCAGCAACAGGTAATTAATCAACCTTTTTGTTAAGGATTATTGAAATGTGTTGGAAATCACTATATGTGAAACTTACTAATTAAATTAAACTAACCACATAATATTTGATGACAGTTACGTTTTTTTTTCCTTTTCCAAAGTAGTAAATTTCGGTTTCGTTTGGTAATAATATAATTTTAAACTCATGAAAATTCGTTTAAGTATGGACAATTTGTTTGTCACAAATGAGATCGTCTGATATTTCCGAGAGTTTGTCATTTTCTTGAGTTTTCTTGGTTTTGTAATCTTCTACTTTGAGTATAATTATAAAGGAAAAAAAAAAGGTTGTCTGGTTGATTTATCATTGAAAATTTTAAAATAATGTAATGTGTGATTATATAAAAATGACACGGTCGTCGACAAGTCCCATTGCAAAAATATGGAGTTTTTCTGCTTGTTTTCGGGAAATGGTCGGGATACAATTTTCTTTGTTAATACACGTATATACCAAATTACTAATATATGTTTTTCACTATAAATCGTTTTCTTTCTCGTGGAAAAAAAAATCATTTTGTTTATTGCGATTTCATTAGTTTCTTTAACATCATGTCATTTTTATTATTTACTTTCTATGTTAATATTTTACATAATTTGGCCTAACAACCTTAACAATCGAACATGCATTGGTTCCATTTCTGATCGATATAATCAAGGTGAATAAAAAGGTAATTCATCAAAGTTTTAGGTAACTAATAATGACATGAAATCGGAATTTTTTTGAAATAACACGTAGTAACTATTTTAGAATAAATAGAATATCACGTTAAGCAAAAACTATTTTGGAATAATTAGAATATTACGTTAAGCGTATAAGGAGATTTAACTGATCAATTTAACCAAACTATGTTGGTAATAAATTGCAAGCCATTAATCGCATCCTCATTCCTCACCTAATTTTCCAAATAATTTCATGATTAGTCCTTAACCCTATATATATTTTTACAATTTTATTAAGTCTTAAAATGTATATATAGGTGGTGAATCTACAGGCAGAAGTTTCTTACTTACAAGCCCATTTGGCATCCCTAGAGCTACCTCAGCCGCAAACGCGAGCACCGCCTCTACCGCAGCCACAACCGCTCTTTTTCACTCCTCCTCCGCCTCTTTCAATAACCGACTTACCTGCATCAGTCTTATCTTTACCTCCAACATACGATTTAGCCTCTATCTTCGATCAAACGACGTCGTCGTGGGCCACACAACAACGAAGATTCGTTGATCCACGTCACCAATACGGTGGATCATCGTCATCATCCTCCGCTGCCGTTGGGCTCGGTGGTGGAAACAGTGACCTTCAAGCATTAGCACATGAGCTCCTACATAGACAAGGATCTCCCCCGCCGGCAGCCACCGAAGACTCGCCGTCTCGGTCTATGTCTAGATGAGTTCGCCTTTGATCGATATATCTCCCCTTTGTTATTAGGAAAATTAAATTACTACTCAATAAGATTAAATTTTCTTGGATTATTTTAAGGACTATTGATTAACTAATTTCTAATCACGACTCTGTTAGTAAAATACACGCCAAAACGGGTTCGATCTTTGTCGTTTTTGAGTTATCATGTTCAATTTAAAGGTATAATAGGAAAATAAAAACTAAATTTAGTATGGTCTTTAGCAAAAAAAAATAGTATGGATCAGTGTAGTTGATTTTAGTTTAGACTTTAGAATAGCTTTTCTGAGTCATATGTTCAGTTAATTTTTTTTTAAACTAAAGCTTTATTTCAAATTTTATATGCTTGGAATATTAAATTTTACAAATAGAAAAATATAATTATTTTTCATTGACCATGGTTCATTTCAATATTTTGTTGTCCGTTCGATTGTCTTGTCATAAATTAAACCATAAATGTAAATTCCTACCAAAAACAAAGAACCCCCAAAAATGTAAAATACACAAGTCCCCCGATCTTGAGTGTAATAAGAGGGCTCTGCTCTCTCTTTATCGGACGACCTGGACTAGTCATAACATATTATTGGGCCTGGGCCTAACCTTAAGCCTTCTTTTTTAACACTCTCTTAATGGACTTGATGAGCTTAATGAGGCTAGGCCGTAAAACTTCATGAGTTGTTATGGTTTAAGCTTTCTGAACATGGAATAAGTTTAAAATTAACTGTTGATTTTATAAATATTTTTTTTATACACAGTTATTTTGAGTTAGAGGTGCGTGACTCCAATACGATGTGATTTCTGACATTTTAAAGGGTATGTGTATCCTTACGAAATTATTATCGGATATATACGATACTCTTATGATGATCGTGAGGGTCATCTAAAATACGGGTCTGTAAGTTCTTTTGGCTGTTTGAAAACATTTCGGCTCTTACAACTTTAGTGTAATCGATCAAAAATCTGTTATATTAAAAAAAAGACATGTAGAGCTGATTAATTAGCCAATCTGGCAATCACACGATTAAAACGTGAAACTACATCAAACAAAAGTAAGAAAATAGTATTCCCTCTGATTTTTATTAAGTGTCGTTTTGAACTTATTTTGCTGTTCTAAAATAATTATCGTTTTCGTTTTTCAATGCAAATTTGTGAGAAAATTTTCAGTTTTATTCATATTTTTTTAGCTTATTAATTACTCATATCAAACAAAATACTATATTAATTAGGGATAAAACAAAAAATTTAATGTTTTTCTTAATCTGTGTGAAATCATGTAAAACGACACTTAATAAAAAACAGAGGGAGTACTATATAATAAGTAGTTGATTAATCGTAGACGTATATTGTCTTGCTTTGGGAATGGAATGTCATCAGGTAATATATAAGTGAGATTTTCAACTNACTTAATAAAAAACAGAGGGAGTACTATATAATAAGTAGTTGATTAATCGTAGACGTATATTGTCTTGCTTTGGGAATGGAATGTCATCAGGTAATATATAAGTGAGATTTTCAACTTAAATAAACAGATTTATGGTATTCGTTGTGTTTAAACCAAAAAATACATAGATATTAGATATGACGGAAAATTTTATGTAATTATATATAGGCGGTCGTGAACGTGAGATTCGTTAATTAATCAATCTATGCAAGCTAAAGAAAAGGTATAACGTATTTTATACATACAGGTATATATAATATATGAAGTTGGGAAAGCTTGTTATTTAACTTTGTCTATATATATATATATATTATTGTTAATATCATTTTCGAGCTCATTTTTTAATTTCTTAGTTCGTCTCATGCACAATATTTAATTTTAAGCGACATAAAACGCAATCATTTTGTTGCATATTATCAAAATCTTTCATGATTAGAATAACAAAGCTTGCACTTCCTCGTTTAAAAAAAAAACAAAGCTTGCACTTCCTTACATGTCGGAGCTCCCTTCTGTAAAGTATTTTTATCTATAAATTGAGATCACACTTATAACTATAAAATTTAATTTTATCTCCATATGCATAGGTTGGGTTTTATCATATAATCTTCGACTTATTGTAATTGTGATTGCGTTCCTTCCCTTCTGTGTTTATATATGTATTTGTTCTAATGATATTGTTCCTTATACGGTATTGTGATAGTTTGCTGAATTTGATCATTTATTTTATATGTTGAAATACTGGTTGTCTTAGATTTATAAGTGCCACAATATTCCTCTTTTTCGAAATTTAGATTTAGTTTTCTAAGAAAGTTGAAAACTGAAAGTAACGTTGTACTAGTAATCCGTTAAACATATTAGTGTTTTTTTATAAATAAGTAAATTAGCATTTTATTGTTTCTACCATTGATTAAATAAGAAATGAAGAACCATAATCAACACTCCCCAAAAGATAAAAAATATACTATTATTAAGCAGATTAGGATTTTAACTATATTTAATTTAAATATTCCTAACACGTCGTGCTTTGATGCTTAAGTTGATGTTAAGAGAATCGTTGACATTTTGGCACCAAGTTCTCAAGGCATATGTTCGTTTCAAAAGACGATAAAAGATAAATGATAATTCTAAATAAATCGCTGTCAATCACATGACAACCTCGGCCTTGGTCCACTTTTTTGAACTCTTTTTTTTTTTTATATATAATTCGCATAATACAAGAACAGTGGATCAATTATCTTGATTTCAGTGGTTTAATTTTTACGTAGATAGAAATTAAAAGGCAAGTTTCCAACAGAGTTAAGTCTCGAGAGCTGAGAGCATATGAAAAGGTATGCAAGATTTAAACGAACGATGTTAAGGTGATGACAAACACCAACTTGATTGATCAGGTAGTGTATAATAATATATAGGTTAGAAAATGACATTTAATTAATAATATCTTGTTATATATAACTAAATAGATGACTATGTCTTTTGTCTCTCTTCAACACTAAACAATAAAGAAATATAATTGTCTATTGCGAGTTTAATATTCCAAAAATCTGATCGTTAAGCTAGAGAGCCTTTTCCTTCGAATTATAGTATATGATAAATTCCGACGTGGATTTACGTAACAGATTTAAAAGATATTGGGTGCCAAGAAAATGCATCGAGCTATGTTTTGTTTTTGTCTAAACTATCACGTCCGGCCTTATCTCTCCCTTTGATCAAACTTTAGTCAACCATTAGCTTTCATTCCACTATAATTGAAATCTATATATTTTCCATATGTCGAGAATGTGACTGAGAAAACTAGTACTATATATTTTTATGATAACATTTACAAACTTTTTGGATCAAGAACGTAACTTTTTTGTTTTGCTTTTTTTAAAAATTGTCTATAGTTCACATATGATGATCCTAATACAAATCAATACTTTACAAACTCCGGTCAGAGACTATATATGTTAAAGAAACAGATTACACAGTTATTTGTTTGCCTCTTCGATTTTGAAAGATACTCCCTCCGTTTCATAATAAGTGTCATTTGGAGAAAATGTATCTGCAATGTAATTGGATGTATCTGGATGTGTTTTGAGTTTAATACATCCAGATACATTGCAGATACATTTCTCCAAATGACACTTATTATGAAACAGAGGGAGTATAACCAAAACAGATTACACAGTTATTTTTTTCTAACTAAAGAAACTTAGCTATATATATATATATATATATATATATATCTCGATTTAACAAAAACAATCTCTAGATATAGAGAAGAAAGAGGAAATCCAAGTAAGATACAACATTAATGAGCATATGCAAATCACTGAGCTAAGAGATTATACACAGAACAGTCCAAATATCTAGTTATTCTCAAATGTCTCGATATCTGCAAAACGAAATGGTTACATAACATGTTAATTAGGATTTAGTGAGTAATGATCCAAGTGTATTAATGGTTACAGATTTTTGTATTAAAAAGAAAGAAAGAAAGAAAGTGATTAGTTTTAAATATCGTAACGTGGGTTTCAGAGCCACATGCCCTCTCCTAATTGGATTTCAAGTGAAGACAAATGAGGCGAGATGCGAGTGGTTAGTCCGATGTTCACCCACCCGGTTTGGTTCGGGTCGGGTGTCAGCGGGATCCGCGGGGGATGGGTGGGAAAGGGAAGAATCACGCCCACACGTCCTGGTTTCAGATTCAACCTACATCTCTCTCTTCTTCCCATGCGGTCAACACACACATTGTGCACTCTCTCTCTCTCTCTCTCTCTCTTCGTAATTACTAATTTCATGAGCAATATACAAATCCGTATTTTATAACTATAGTAGTAATACTTAATTTACGATACTCTTTTTATTTTTATTTACGATAACCGGATATCCAAATAGATCATTCGGTAAAATGGAAAAATAAGTAGGATCGGTCATAACAAGTTAAGAAATAAGAATCGTTATATAAAAAAAAAGGAGAGTAAACATGCTGAAAACAATGAAAAGAAGATCGATCGAGTCTTCACGTTTCGAAACGAGCTGGTTGATCATGGTTAATTAGTCCTGTTTATGACGTATATATGTTTATCTCGATCTTGGAATATACATATTCGACTTCACTTCATCTGCAACAAAAATAAATATATATAATAGATCTGAAAGTTTTACATATCTATTAGCAATACAAAGAGATTATCTTAAGCGCTCCGTTGCCTTTGTAATGCCTTTGTAATGCCTTTGGATTAATTAAAAAACTCCTTGCATCTATTCGATCGAGTTTACTCTCGGAAATCTTTGTGAGCATCACTTTTTGGTAGTATGTTTTCAAATTTTAACCCAAAAATGAAAAGCAATACAAAGAGGATATTGTCCGTAAATTACATATGTTCATGAACGTTGTAACTAAAAAATCAAAAATGTATAACATTATCGACCAAGGTACAAATTATATGTGTCAAATACGTGTCAAAATATGTGTCAAATATAGCGCGCGCGCGCGCACTCAGGATTTTCCTCAAGGTTGTCCCCCCAGTCATCATATCTATACTTCCTTGTTTTGATCATATTGGTTGAATATTGTTTTCTATCATGTACTATATAATATGGAATCAAGAAGAAAACAAAAGCAAATGACCTTTTTGGTAGACATTATGAAACTTGTAAGGGATGTGTATAGTACTATTTCTTAAAAAATAATCCGGCACAATTAATGAATCACATCAAAATAGTAAAAGCTAGATATACATAAGAAAGAAAAGAAATATTAAGAGATCTCCTTGTTCAAAAATAAAATAAAATTAAGAGATCAATCAATATATAATGTTGGTCTAACTGTCCAACATTTAACAAGATTCAATCTTTCAGTATCCAACATTAATTTAGTATTGTCCGGAAATGTAATTAAAATTGATTATTATGTTAAAACCTTTATCCACTTTGCTAAGCATGGTAGAATCATAAAAGAATCCAGAGCTGCCGCCTTTCTAGGTATGAAACAGCGATTCCAGCTTTCTTTTATATGAGTTTTTGATTTTTGTTTTCTTTTCTTAAAACAACCTCAGTTTTTTAAAAGAAGAATATATATACACGAGTTTAAATAATTGGTATAAGAGAAACATGTATATATATATATATATATATATATATATGTATATATAAGATAAATTAAACTGAAAACAGAAAGTAACGAGGAAGTGGCACTGTCAAACACTTTTTTGACATGTCTTGTCCGAAGAATGTTACTTGGGTGGGGTGAACCGTGAACAAGAACTGAAGTTACATGATTTGGGAAATTTTAGACAATTTTGACATATTTAAGGTAAATTATTTGCATAGTGAATTTTGTTTGGGTAAAAAAAAACACACCCGTTGGTGACCTGAATGTAAATATTCCGATCGTGACGTGAAAGCCACCACCACCTTGAGGCGCATATCCTGAAAGAAGGAGTCAATGTTTTTTAAGTGATTTCTACATTAAATGAAACCCTTCACGCGTGTCAGCAACAGCACGTGCGAGTATGAGCTGGTTTTTTGCTGGCTGGTCTTCTTACGCGAAGGCATCGCAACCGACGGGGACAAACATCCAACGGCGTCTGACGCGCCTGTTATCTTTCTCTTTCCCTCCACTTCCTGTCTCTTTAGTCTTTCCCAAGCTTCGCGAATTACGAGCTTGAATCTACCTCATCGAGCGAACGAGAACATTCATATAATTAATCCGTTCAGCAACATCTGAATTTAATAATAATATTATATATACTTCTAATTTACTTTATGCTAAAAAAGCCAAAAAAAAACAAAAACAAAAACAAATCGGCTGAAACTGAAAGTAGAGGAATTTAAGTCAGTTTTCCTTGAACTGTCTAATCGGTAACTTTTCAAAATGGTGGAATAATTTTAGAATCTCATAGTTTTCACGGACCGATAACCTAACGTTTACACATTCTTTTTGGTAAATTCTATTTTTCTCATTTATCAGAAAAAAATTATTTATTTTTTCTTGTTTAATCATTTCATCGTTCTATTTTGCTAATAGATTTTTATCTTCTAATTGTTTCACTATTATTTGTTACTGATCAAACCATTAATTTGTTTTTTGTGCTATTTGAATTTTTATATAGTTTCGATAATAGTTAATGTCTATTGATTAATAATTTCGTGTAATAGTTGAATCGTACGTATTAAAAGAAGAATGTGATTATTAAAGCAAAAACCTAACTAGAAAGTAGACATTATTGAATTAAATTTTTATTTATAAATATCAAATCAAATTACAGTAGAACCTTTATAAATTAATACTCGATAAATTAATAATCACTATAAATTAATAAATTTTGCTGGTTCCGAGTCGCGGCAGTGTAAAAATTAGCAAAATTCGATTAGATAATAAGATAATAATTTTTCTGAAACTCTTATGTAAATATATGGTCCCAAAAATAAGCTAAATTAATAATTATACATCTAAGCATATATATCTACATATATAACTAAGGTAATATAGTAAAATATGATTAAATTATTGTTTTAAGTTTATAAACATTGTTGATTTATCTTTAAATTCTTTGATATGATATTTTATAAATGAATTTTATAATTTTGAAAATATTTTTGTATTGTTTCTTGATGAACATTAAAAGTTCAAATAAAAAATATCTCTATAAATTAATAAATTAATTTATCGATAAATTAATAATTTTATAAGATAATAAAATATTGAAATCCCAACATTATTAATTTATAGAGGTTTTACTGTAAGTGGTTCTCTTCACCTAGATTTTAAGTGAAATATAGTACTCATTCTGTCCCATTTTAAGTGATGTTTAAGGTAAAAGCATACAAATTAAGAAAATATATTAAAAATAATAAAAAATTAAAGTAGAATGTAAATGGCCAATAAACTCAGCTTCTTAGGCTAATTTTTTTTTAATTATTATTAAATTAAAATAAATTAAAAAATTGTATAGATATAAGAGAAAATCAAATAAAATAAAACAAAAAACAAGTTATTGAACATCATTTAAAATGGAAAAGAGGGAGTATTAAACAGTTTATGTCATTATCCAATCACAATAACGTCTCTTCCTCACATCCTCTAGCTTCTTTTTTTCGTTTCATCTCTTAGTTATTTGTCACTAACTTTCATGCACCTTAATTAATCTTAACGTACATATATATGCGGACACATGTATATATTTTTATAAGATATTTATGAGGACACAAAAAAACAATGATTTGTAACGACAAAAAAAACAAGTATATGTATTTTTCAACAAATAACCCTAACGAATCCTCTATAAACATATGAAATGTAGTCGTATTCCTTAATGCTTGGTTAAAATTTATCCATCAACGAAATCACAATATTTACTTAATTAATCATATACGTACGTGAACTCAAAAGGAATACTCTCCACAACATGTACATAAAGCTGTTTTGCTTATACGTATATTAGTGATAGCGTTAAAAAAGAAAAAAATATAAAGTGTCTGGCTTATTCTACCCACCTTGTTGTATTGAAGATTATAATCTTCTCCGTTGCTCTTTTAAAACTAGAATGTGTGTATATATAGATAGATTTTTTTTTTTTCAATGTTCTACCGTTACATCAAGAAACATAATAATACTGCATTATAAAAGAAGAAAAGACTCGTGAATGATGGCTAAAAAACTAGTCTCGTGAATAGATAAAATGTAATTAAAGACCGTACATTAAGGCATGTACCAGCTACAAAATCATACATATATGCATCAGTTTCATCATCAGCTTAATTTAAAAACAAAAAACAAAATCATTTCAGATTCAATGTAGACTCGTGCGCTTCAAATTGTGTGTCCATTATAATGTTTGATATAATCCCACGCATCCATGGACTATCTAGTAAAGCTCATCCAATATTTTCACGGATTTGTTTTTCTTTTTCTTAGAAAACCTTTTCTTTGTCTTTCAATTAAATCGCAAACACACAACTGAAAATTAGACCCCACAAAGTGACACAGTAAGTAGGACCCACACACCGCCCATGCGGCACGCTGTCTATCTCTAAAGTCTAAACCAAAACTAAACCCATCTTCCATCTGAAAACTCTCTTAACCTTTAACCTCTCAGACCTAACCCTAAACTCATCTCTCTCCTCTCCTCTCTCTCTCTTCTTCTTACAACCAACATAATCTTCATGTATTACTAGTCCAGCTCCGGTTTCAGTTTCATTTTACATGTATATGCCTTTGTTTCTCTTTTCTTTTTATCTTCTTCTTCAAAATTTCAGTCTTTCCCCCCTTGATAAATTGAATTAAGATATTGTGTATCCATCCTCAGGCTAGGCTACTGGTTTTGATTTTAGCGGATGAGAAGAGGAGATATTAATTAATTAGGGTTTTGCTTTCTGTTTTTACTTTTCAATCAAGAAATGGATCAAGTCTCACGCTCTCTGCCTCCTCCTTTTCTCTCAAGAGATCTCCATCTTCACCCACACCACCAATTTCAGCATCAGCAACAGCAACAGAATCACGGCCACGAAATCGACCAGCACCGAATCGGCGGGTTGAAACGTGACCGAGACGCTGAGATCGATCCCAACGAGCACTCTTCAGCCGGAAAAGATCAAAACACTCCTGGGTCCGGCGGTGAAAGCGGAGGAGGAGGAGGAGGAGGAGGAGGCGATAATCATATCACGAGAAGGCCACGTGGCAGACCAGCAGGATCCAAGAACAAACCAAAACCACCAATCATCATCACTCGAGACAGCGCAAACGCTCTCAAGTCCCATGTAATGGAAGTAGCTAACGGATGTGACGTCATGGAAAGCGTCACCGTCTTCGCTCGCCGTCGCCAACGTGGGATCTGCGTTTTGAGCGGTAACGGCGCCGTTACGAACGTTACCATAAGACAACCAGCTTCAGTTCCTGGTGGTGGCTCATCTGTCGTTAACTTACACGGACGTTTCGAGATTCTTTCTCTCTCTGGATCTTTCCTCCCTCCTCCGGCTCCACCGGCTGCGTCCGGTCTAACGATTTACTTAGCCGGTGGTCAAGGACAGGTCGTTGGAGGGAGCGTGGTGGGTCCACTCATGGCTTCAGGACCTGTGGTGATTATGGCTGCTTCGTTTGGGAACGCTGCGTATGAGAGGTTGCCGTTAGAGGAAGATGATCAGGAAGAGCAGCAAACGGCTGGAGCGGTTGCCAATAATATCGATGGAAACGCAACGCATGGTGGTGGGACGCAAACGCAAACGCAGAGTCAGGCTCAGTCGCAGCAGCAGCAGCAGCAACCGTTGATGCAAGATCCGACTTCGTTTATACAAGGGTTGCCTCCGAATCTTATGAATTCTGTTCAATTGCCAGCTGAAGCTTATTGGGGAACTCCGAGACCATCTTTCTAAATCGCGCAAAAAGAAAAAAAGTTAGATACGTTCGTCGTTTTTTAATTCACAATCTCTCTTCTGTCAAATTTTAATTTTCTATTTTCTTTGTTTTTCTAATGATAATTGTAGCCTTTGACAAAGATTCGTGGTACGTATGAATCGAAGAGAACCGTTTTGGTCATGGAATTTGATCGTTCGATCTATTAGGTTTGAGAGGGGTTTTTGTGTGGTTGCGTTGACTAGGAGATTATAAATTGTTGATTTCGAGTTTTTTTTTAAAAAAAATTTTCATGTGTTGGTGATAATAATTAGCTTAATTTGCGTATATATGTGTTGAATTTTATAGAGTGCGTAATGTCACGGCCCGATCATATATCAATCCCGTGACAGTAAGCTATGATTTCATTGAAAGGTTATAACGCTCAACGAGAACACACCAAGAGAAAGCTACTTACTACTTGAGTTAGAATAGGTTACTCTACCGATGTCAAAAAAACAAATAATATTTTTTTTTTGTATAAGGTCAAATATTTGTTTTTAGTCCGTTACTAATTTATCAAACTCTAAACCCATTTTCTGAAAAGTTCGCATTGTTTATATATTGTTTTCCTGTTTAAACATTTAACAACGGTGGTTATTTCTTTCTAATATCAACGGCTATAAATAAATAATTGCTAAAAATTTAAGTTAGGAGAGAAATAAGAAAAAGGAGATAAAAACACGATGATTGTTCCGAGGTTGGCAAGAAGATGGTGAGGCAAGATGCATAATGACAAGAACAAGACTTGGGAACAAGGTGATTGCATTTGGCAGATACGTACTTGGATTTGCACATTTACACGAAGTTCCTTATATATAACTACTCCCTGAGTTTCTTTATATTTGTTGTTTTAGAGATTCATTTTTGTTTCAATTTATTTGTTGTTTTTGACACTTTTTATGTAAAGTTAATAAAGTAGTATTGAAATCTGGATAAAAACTTTTTTGAAGAATTCTCTTTTTGGAAAGACGATTGTAGTTACTTTTTTGTAGTTAAATGAGTTTCTTAATATGCGTGAATTATGTTAAAACAACAAACAATACGGAACGGAGGGAGTAATATTTAGATATATAAAAAAAAATAAACGAAGTTTTAAAATATACGAGTGCATGTGATGTAACTTTTTTGGTTATAGAAAGAAAAATACGAATCAGACTTGGAACAAAGAAAAGATGATTTACATTGACTAAAACTCACTTGATCGCTAGCTACCTGTATATACATTTGATGGAAGAATATAATACAGTATATTATGTGGGTAGTAGGGCTTTAATTTGTAAACGAGAGAGGGAAGAGAAAGCAATTAAGAGGGGAAGAGAAGAAGAGCATTGGGTTAAGCACCGACGCACGTGCGTGTCTGTGAGAAGGAAAAGTTCCTTTACGAGGCGATGATGAGAGTGAATTTGTAGCGAGAAGAAAGAGAGAGAGAGACGTTCCTTACTTCCAAAGCCACCACCTCCTTCCCACTTTCCCCATCATTCTTTCCTTCTTTTTCTCTTTCTCCTCTCTCTCTCTCCATCCATTTTTTTTTTTTTTTTGTCCGAACGATAACTATCAATCATAAAAAAAATAAAAATAGAACGAGAAATACAAGTTAGGAGATACGAAATTGAAACTGTGTAGCCTACGCAAAATGTATTTCTGATATATAATTGCCGTTTAAGAATTTGATAGCATATATATTTTACTTATTATATAATCACATTTTGCCACTATATACATTCTTGTCTTTTGTCTATCATCTTCGTACTATCATGTTTTTGTTGGATTTAATTTTACTGGAAGATTTTTATATTCTTATGATTGATTTGATATCGTATAGACTTTTCCACTTTTCCAAAAACAATTACGCTATATAGAACCCAAAATAAACCCACTATAATTGAAATGGGGCTCTTTTTAGTGAACAAAAAAAAAACATATGTTTAGTGATACTTGCAGTAATTAAAAATTATATAAGGCATTCGTTATGTGCATCAATATGCAGTTTGGATTCTTAATTGTCTACCCCTATTGTCATCCACAGATCTGGTTGAAGTTAGTAGTGTTTAATTTTGATGGTAATCCGAACTGAACCAAATGATATATACGTGTATATATATATTTTTTTTAATCTCAGCTTTGATTGTTAAAATAGGTTTATCTGTTATATATAGAAAACAAGATCAACTATGAACCCAAACAATCCGTAAGAAATAATTGTACCAAACCTAAGACAGTTTCATAATTGTAAACCAAAAAATAATAATCCGAGGCCTGATCGAACTCATGAACTAATGTGATTCGGGCTTGCAGACTTAAATTTGGGCTTGGTTAATGTAGAGTGCTCTCGGTTTGGTCATAATCGTATGGCTATTGGTCCTATATTGGGCTCATCAGGGAGAGCCTTTTTTCAACATCCTTACGGGGATATAGTTTAGTTTTGAGTGGTTTGTGATTCCAGAAAATTAAATAAGTACAGGGATTAGTACTTAGACGACACAATTTTAACGAGTGATAAAAGATAATTAGTAGTTGTTGGTTAAAAAACAATTATATTATGAGCAGTCACGGTGGACCTTTTTGAATACGAAAGTGGCTTGCATGAATTATATAATAGAGGATGCTATCCAATGGAGCCCTTAATCAGAATTATTAATCCATTGTTTTGAGCTAAAAACTAAAAAAGTCTTTGAGGCTGCTATAAAAGAGAGAGAAACAAAATTAAATTTTGACCATAATCTTTGTGCGTGTCGATGACTCAATATTCCACGTGGCAATTTCTCACGAGGCTAGAGAGAGACAGAAAAAACCCTAAGACGGCATTTGTATTTTAATACCCTCTTCTTCTTCTTCCTCGCTCGCCGCTTCCAAATCCCATATTGCTCTTATCGGAATCTTTCGTCATTATGCTCAGAAGCCTCCATTTACAGAGCTCTATCGCTTCACTTCTCCGTTCAACCATTCTCTCTTCAATTATTATCGGAAGTACTCACATTATTGCCATCATCCTCGCGAACTGATTGCCAGCTTGGTGATTTGTTTGAATCAGGGTCGTTGATTCGAGAATTGGGTTCCGTTTATCTTTAGGGTTTTTGTAAAAATTTCTATTGCTACTGTGTGTTTTCAAAGATGGCTGCTTTGAAAGGTTATGGCTTGTGTTCTATGGACTCTGCTCTGCAGTTCCCCTGTCCAAGGCGATTCCAGAGCTACAAGAGGTTCCCTTTCTCTTCTCTGCCTGTATGTTTTATGTTTATCTATGTAGATTTAATACATCTGCGGATAGGTAAACATATTTCTTTAGCTTTTGAATTTTTGCTTAAATCCAAGCTAGGCATGATAGTTTTATGGTATTGGCTTGAATATTCGTTCATTGCCTAATTGCAAAATTTTCAATTGAATGATGGTGGCTCGGAATTGAAATCTATTACCTCCTCAGACTAATTTGGTGATATATAGACATTAAGTCCATGATCCATGATTCCGTTATGTGGGTGATTATTGGACATTATGACCTTAAGACCTCTTGTTCTGCCTATTGAGTTAAGCTAATGTGCTTTTTATTATGTGTTTATAACACAGAAGGAGCTCGAAATGGGTCTCTCCTAAAGCAGCTGTTGTACCGAATTTCCATCTCCCTATGCGCAGCTTGGAGGTTAAAAACAGGTCTGTGTTTAGATAGACCGACGTTTTTATTTCAATGAAATGTAAAAATCTCATATATATACATACACTCTCTCTGTTCTGCAAGTTTATTCCATACCCGATTTTTCTTTTGTTTTGTGTTTGCCAGGACAAACACAGACGACATAAAAGCTCTGCGGGTGATCACAGCTATCAAAACACCGTACCTGCCTGATGGTAGATTCGACCTTGAAGCCTATGATGACTTGGTGAACATTCAGATACAGAACGGCGCGGAAGGCGTCATTGTTGGTGGTACAACTGGTGAAGGACAATTGATGAGCTGGGATGAGCACATTATGCTCATAGGCCATACTGTTAACTGTTTTGGGGGAAGCATCAAAGTCATTGGAAACACCGGAAGCAACTCAACAAGAGAAGCGATCCACGCCACTGAACAAGGATTCGCGGTTGGAATGCACGCCGCTCTTCACATAAACCCTTACTATGGCAAGACTTCTATCGACGGTCTGATCGCTCACTTCCAGTCCGTTCTTCATATGGGACCGACGATTATCTACAATGTGCCAGGTCGAACGGGGCAGGATATACCGCCTGGTGCCATCTTTAAACTTTCCCGGAACCCTAATTTAGCGGGTGTGAAGGAATGTGTTGGGAACAAGCGGGTTGAAGAGTACACTGAGAATGGGATTGTTGTGTGGAGTGGGAATGATGACGAGTGTCATGATTCGAGATGGGATTATGGAGCAACCGGAGTTATATCGGTTACGAGTAATTTAGTTCCGGGCTTGATGAGGAAACTGATGTTTGAAGGTAGGAACTCGTCCTTGAACTCAAAGCTTCTACCTTTGATGGACTGGCTATTCCACGAGCCAAACCCGATTGGAGTAAACACTGCTTTGGCTCAGCTTGGAGTCGCAAGACCGGTTTTTAGGTTACCGTATGTTCCATTGCCTCTGTCTAAGAGGCTTGAGTTTGTGAAGATGGTGAAGGAGATTGGACGAGAGCATTTTGTGGGTGAGAGAGATGTTCAGGCTCTTGATGACGATGATTTTATCCTTATCGGTCGATATTAGCTTTACTTTTTCGAATTTTTGGTTCCTTTGTTTGGTCTTTAATTAAGAAGAGATTGATTTATCCTTTCGGTTTATGTAACTGATGAATGAGACTGATGGAATGATTTCATCATATTTTCTGATCTTGTTTTGGTCTTTTTGTTTTTTTTTATGTGATCTGCCTTGAGTTACTTTTAACGGTTTGTGTTTGCGGTTGGAAGAGGAAAAGACTTTGAGATGGAAACGGCACGCTCGTTTGATTTTGTTGCTTGAAACGGCGGGCATGCTTTGTTCACCGTTTCTAATGGCGCGCATGTTCGATTCTCAATTTGCTCATGCTTGGTTACTATTTGAAACAGTGTGACATGTTTAACCCGTATTGCTTTTTTTTTTTGTAAGAAAACGGCGCGCATGTTCGATTCTATTGATTGAAATGACATGGCTTTGTTATCTTGGAACGGCCATGGCATCGCCATGTGAAAATCATTAATTATGTTGGATACTCCAAATCCAACAAAATTTATAAACGGTGATTTTCTACGACGTTGAGGGGTACCCACGTCACGTGAGATGTTCGTGCCAGCTATGTAAATTTCTCGTTGATTTAGATTAATTTTTTTTTTTTTTTTTTTGAAAATCGGGTAGATCTTGGGTCAAATAGTGTAAATCTTCTAAATCCGTAAAAAAAAACTGGTTTTCATAATTTTCGTAGATCGATCTATGGGTTTTGACGCGCATGGTAAATCGTCTATCCATTCGTACAAATTATTGGGTCCGTACGCTCTCGGTTAATATTGACATGTTTTGTATAATATCCAAAAACATACTTCACTTATGGGTCTGTTAAGTAGCAAATCAGAAAGAAACTAAAAACTTTAATTATAAAGTAGATTAACCCATTAACAAAAGAACACACATACAGAGATTACATGAGAGATGAAACAAAAAAAAACAAAAAAATTAGATGTATACCCAGTAGTACTAAACCCTTGATTGTAAATTATAAGAAGAAGAAGAAGAAGAAGAATATGATCTTGGTGAAGAAGAAGAAGAAGAAGAAGAATAATATTACCTCACTATAGAAGAAGAAGAAGAAGAAGAAGAATATGATCTTGGTGATTGTTGTGATGGTAAGGTCTTTTGTTTATGGAACAGGGGATACTTTTTTGGTCTGAATGAGAGAGAAGAGAGCTTTGTTTTCTTGGTGAAGAAGAAGAGCTTTCTTCCTGAGGTTCTCGTTTTCTTTTATGATGTTTTGATTCTCCAAGTAAAGCCTTATATTTTTCATCTCCATCTCTTTTTCTTCCCGCCACATCCTTCTCCTCCTGAAATATAGAGATGAAAACAGAGTATTAATTCGTTGTAGTGACTCAGAACGAGATTAGAGATTCGATTATATACTTTCAGCGAGGTGTATGTTATGATGGAAACTGAACCTGGAGAGACGAGGGATACGAACGTGGCTTTGTGTTTTGAGGTACAGAACTAATCTCGTGGGTGTGTTTGAAAATGGCTCTGAAGAACTCAAACACATCTTTGGAGGTTGAAGAGAGAAAGAGAGTGAGAAAGTGGAAGAGAGAGAGAGAGAGACGAAGTGAGACGTGTTTGATTAATGGGTGGGGGAGATAGAGGCGTTATATAGATGAAAGTTTGTTGTAAGTTTGTGTTTGCATTTTCTCTAGAGAGAGGAGAGAGAGAGAGAGGTTCCTTTAGAAGGTATAATGATGGCAAAAGAAGAATCATGATTACAAAGGGACAGTGAAAGATGTTATGAGGGAGAAGATGAAGTTGAATTTTTTGAAGATGAAGAAGAGCAAGGTTTAACAAAGACAGTCTCTCTCTCTCTCTCTCTCTATTATCTCTTTTGTTTTTCACATTTTTGGACTGATTGATTAGTTAAATGTACTATTTAGAAGAATTTAGGAATTTCCCCTAAAAAGCTCAAGTCACCGTTAGGAGGGTACACACGACAAAACAAACTATTCAAATTTGGATATAACTTATAATAATTTGTTTGTTTGTTTGTCAACTTAATTACATGGTGATGGTGTCATGAAAGCTTAAATCTAGGTGACAGTTAGTCAAATCTGTGTAACATTTGGCTATTGCTAGCACATCAACAACTATACTTTACAAACATATATATAGTTTATAAAGGAAAATTATGGATCTTTGACCCAACGATTACAATTAATTAATCTTTAGTCGTAACCAGGCCCGTCTCTTGCTCAACCAAATGAGTTCATCTATCACGTTTACCGTTACATGCATATTTTATTTTACTTCGACTCCGTTACACAATTACAATAAGTTACAAAAACCATTGTGGTCAATAACGATACAATGGTTTTTTTGTTGACAAAAGAAATCAATAAAATGGTTTTATGTCGTCTTTGTATTGTTTTCATGAGATAAGCCTTAGTTTTTGTAAGTAGAATTTTTTCTTTTTTGGGGTGCTATTTAACAATTGTATGGAGAGTTTCATGAAGCGATTTGGCAGATTTTTTTGACTGGCAAAAGGTCAAATCATGATTATTTGGGAGCCAAGGAAGTCAAAAAAGGTTAAGAGTACGTCAAAACCTCGATCTTCCTCACAAGTACAAGTGTTTCTCTTTACTTTAAATTTTTAATCATCAAGTCTTTGGCTTTTTTTTTCTTTGTGTGTTTCTGTTTAATATGACTTTTATGAGACATAATCCCCATTTTGCCCTTTGTCACGAAAGAAAAAAGATTTCGTACACGAGCCTCCAAAGTAGAGAGAGTGTAAATCCAGAAGTTTCAACTCGTTGGTCATATCTAATGATGGTTAATCATTCCGTTAAAATACGCAACAAGACTTAAGTTCTAAAGTTGATTTAATTAATTGTGTTGCATACATCCATGTGTTGTCGTTGTTCCCCGTCCAATAGTTTATACATGAATATTAAGTTTCTTAACTGATAATTAATAAGTAATAAGCACTTTGTTTTTCTTTTCTTTATGATCCGCAGATTAAAATATTTCTACGACAAAACATAAAATTTGTTTAAAACATGTTTAAGCAATTATTTTGTATCTTCCTTAACTCTTATAATCTAATTGATGATATACCCTCGTTGTCTTGGATTTCCAATATTAAAGGCAACTCTCTCTAGTATGGTCATGGCTACTCGAACCCGTTTAATCGAGGGGGTAATCTTGTAATAAAATCCTAAAAAAACATGTAATCTAAGTGACTTTAATTAGTATTCAATATATAAATTAAACTTATAGTATGATTTGGAGGAAAGAACGAAGAAAGGTGAACAAGAGGGAATCATCATGGCTCGTGATGGGTCGGTCACGTGAGGTAGCGAGCTTGGGTTTAAGGGATGGTTCTGAAACTTGGAAGGAAGAGGAGAAACCGAAAAAGTGTGAAATAAATGACTACCGAATCGGGTGCAGTGACTTTTAGCACATATACAACAAATAATACATTACATAATAAATGTGTGTGTGTAGTAGTAGTAGTAGTGGAAAAAGTCAGGGAGTACTCGAGTAGGAGTAGAAGCAAAAGCCAAAGCACATTTAATTTGGAAAACGAAACCACCGATTTGGCTTCTTCTTCCCACAATCATCATACCCATTTGCCATAATAACCCCATTCCCCACTCGACGACGATGGATTCATCATCAACCATCATCATCTCCTTTGAAATAATGATTTTTTTTTATGGGCTATTTTCTATTCAATGCTCAAACCCAAATTCCACATGCATATATGCCCATTGCCCAATCCCCCTTTCTTCTTCCTACTATAGCCCAATCAATACTCCATATTCTCCAAACTTCTTAACTATGTTTTTTATTTCTTTTGGGAGGGGGGCAAAAACATATTAAATTTCTATAATCAAAGAAGAAACACCAAGTAGAACAGAATAGTTTCATGTGAAACATCTTAGATTTCATGACTATTCAATAAAAATATCAAGCTCCTCATTGACAAAAAAAAACTCTACTCATTACATGTATTGATGATATATATATATATATATATATATGGAGAAAGAAAGAAAGAATTTTAGAATAAATTGATGAGGCCAAGGACTAGGACCACTAGTATAAAATCTACTCATTTCTTGTATTGATATTTCAATTGAAACCAAAAATGCAAAGACAAACTAAGTAATAAGAGGCATCAATGGAATTGGAGGAGTTAGTCAACACCGAAATGAAACCCCATCCACGCTTCTCCAAAAAGTGTTCAAAACTTGTTATAATGTTGTTATCCTCTATTATTATTCTCTACTATTATTTTACATCCATCCTTTTGAGAAAGAAAAAAAAAAAAGGATCTTCCTAAGAGAAACTTACCACTAAAGCTAAATAAATAAGAGATCATAAAAATGTCAAGAAATTTACCAGCGTTAAGAGGATAAGTGCTGGAGATGATACTGCTTTCATAATGATGAGATTGTTGTAAAAGGAGATTCTCCTCCTCTTCCTCTTCTCACCTTAATTTCAGCTTACCCATCGATGGTTCCTCTGACTAATTACTCATTCCGCTGTCTATTTTTAAACCCATCTCTAGCTTAGCTTAGCCCTCTCCTTTCCCCTTCATTCTATCGTTGCTATCATTGCATCACATTGTGGAGATACTTTGTCCTGAAGAAGACATCCAAAACTTTCAACTTTTTTTTTTTTTAATCTTTCGCGCATTCCACGTAAATTACAACCGTACCATTTGCCCTGCGCTATCTACACACCTTACTTCTAATGTGTATCAGTAAACGAAAAACGAGCCCCACGTGTAGGAAAACAAAACAAAGATGGATTTGGAAAGAGTGTAGGTAGTAGGTTCATGAATATGTTACCGAGAGTAAGATCTTGCTAAGTAGCTTTATCGTCTTCGTCCATTGTGTCCACCTGTTTCTGATCCCCACCAGCTTCATGGCTTCCTTCACTATCGGTATCCGAAGAGTGTGATCTGTTGTCATCATTCATATCAGAACCCTCTGTGTCGGAGTCTGAGTCAGGACTCTGTTTTCCCTTGCCACGGTCATCATCTGTATCAGAACAACTCTCTGTGTCAGAGTTGGAACCATTACCATGTTTTATTTCCCCCTGGTCAATGATTCCAGCAACTTCAGAAGCTAGAAGATATGACGTTCTTATAGTGCCTACTCCATCTGTGTCTTGGGTATCTCTTCTATCCTTCAAGGTGTTCATCAACAAGAGAACGGCTCCATCATTCTCAACACTTTCATTTGCCTGAGTTTCACAATCTGTTTGCATTGTATCACCAGCTAATATGATTGGATTCCTGAGATGATCATTTCATGAACTTTGGGTTTCATTAACTTGCTCTGTTCCTACAGGGTCTGTTCCCAAAGTGGGTACTGCTGTACCAACACCTATTATATCTGAGCCAAATCCACCCTTGGCGACTTTGTCAGAGCTTGTATCTTCTGCTTCTTGGGTGTTTTGGCCTTCCTGACTCATGATTTCATCCTTCATATTCCGTAATTGATCCACCATCAAATCGGATAGCATTCAGTTCGGATCAGTATGGATAATAATTTTAGTTAGATACCGGAAAATATCCATACTATCAAAATATTTCGGATCCGGTTTAGTTTGGTTGCTTTTCTATCCTAACTATCAAAAATTACTCAAATTATCCGAAAGAACCAAATTACCCAAAAAATATCTTAACTATCTAAACAAACTCAATTACCAAAAAAAAGTTTGGTTCCATTTTGCAAAAAAAGTTGTTTAATTTGAAAAATTTAACTAATGACATTCAAATATTTTGGGTTTTCATGGATTTTGGTTTAAGCATAATTAATACTTTTAGATTTGAAATTATAATTTAAGTATTTTGGTTATTTTAAATCTAAGATATATAACTAATGGTATTTTTGAGTATACATCATATTTCAGAAACCTAAAGTAATCATTCAGTTTTTGGTTTGGCACCAGTTCGGTTTGGGTTTCTAAAAAATTTCAGATTGGTTCGGTTCGTTTTTTTTGTTATTGGGCAATGTGCCTAGCCCTAGTGGGGAAGCACAGGAAAAAATGGAGAGAGAGAGAGAGGCATACATGAAAACCCTTTTTTCCTCCGGCCAAACAAGTACTTTGTTCTTAGATCAAGTCATTAAGTCAAGAAGAGACTTCCTTGTTGACTAACTCAGAAACCCTTTCTCTTATACACATCTAGATGTGTATAAGAGTCAGCCTCTCTTCCAAGCCCTCTCTCCTCCGCAAACTTGCTCTGGTAAAATCTCTTCAATCTCTCTCTGTCTCTAGTTTTTTTGGTGTATAATCTCTGTCATCTTCTTCTTCTGATGTCTAATTCTTACGCTTCCTCAGAGATGCCAAACCCTTCGGATGTTCTTCTCCTCCACCACTAACCCTTACTTGCTGTATGGTGCCAAACATTATGGAAATTCGTATGAGGATATTGATGTAACAAGCGATATCCACTATTTTGACCCGGTCAAGGAAGATGAAGTGATTGTCCGAGACAAGGCATATCCCATGGAGTTTCGTAAAGGGCGTTGTGTGGTCGGAATGTCCCATGGTTGGGGAGTTTTCAAGGCCCAGTGTGATGATAATGGAGGTAAAGTTGTATATGTTAGCGACTACTACAGTCCTTGTGGCTCCAAATCAAACCCCAAAACCATTCCTTTGCATCGCATGGGTCAACCTAATAATGCTACCGAACTGCACGTCATCACTTGATCAAAGCAATGATTTTGCAGTGGCTCTCAACTGCTTAGGACCTATGATCAATTTCTTTAGGCCTGGTGGCAAACACGAGCACTCGGGTTCGGTCTTCTTTAAAACTCCTCTCCAATATTTTAATCATTCAAAGGTTATGTATTCAAAGAGAGATGAAAAGTTCTACACTACTAGTTTTGGAGGCCATTTCTTGCTTTCCTATGATTCTTTCTTCGAGGAGGATATGACCGGCTCCGAGTTGCACAAGTTGCGGTTCTGCAACCTTCCTGAGTTGACCCAGTCCGAGTGGGAGCTCTTGGACTCATGTTCCAAGACCGTACACCTTGTGGAGTCTCCCTCGGGGCAACGTTTCCTAATCAAGTGGTACGCTCAGAACCACCAACCGGGCAAGGCGATGACATTCTTGTGTCGGGGAACAAAGCGTTTCATGGTGTTTAGAGAGGAAGAAGAAACAAGGATCATGAATTACACGGAGGACATTGGAGATCTCTGCATATTCCTCGGCAATAATGAGCCCTTCTGTGTAAAGGCAAGCTCATTCCCTGGCCTAAACCCTAACTCCATCTACTTTGCAGGCGATGGCTTTGGTGTTTACGATATCGCCACTAGAAAGCCACGTTCCTTCCGTCCCAAGTCTCCCGCAGCCTTCTCGACACCATCACTCTTCCTTTACTGGATCCCTCCAATGTCTCTCTAGTTAGTAGTTACTGTCCTTCACTAGTCATACCAAGATTATTATGTCTCTAGTTACTGTTTTCTCCCAACAAGTTTTTGATAATGACTTAAATGTGAGACCTCCTACTATCTCTTTAAATAGCTCAAATGATGAAAACAAACAATATATCCGTGGAATGATTCCAAAGAAAGTGATTGAGGTTATATCCAACAATCTTTTTGTACTCCTTTGTGTGTCTTCTGTCTTTTCCTTCAGCCGCTCAGGTATAAAAAGCTAACCTCTACCTCAATTGAGTATAATAAATGTCTAAATCTAACTAAGCAAATACATCATCAGTAAGATTATATCTATTGGTAAATCAAATATATAATTGGAGACTTTGAGTTTTTATTTGGTATAGTATTTGGTATGATCTTTTATTTACCGTTAATACGGTAAGTAAGGCTCTGCAATCAGAGCATATTGATATTGATAATATTCTTATTAAATTGAAAGGGTTAGTTTCATATTTGATAAACTACATGGAAACTGGATATGAAAAAGCAAAAGCAAAAGCTAAAATTATTGCAGAGTCCATGGATATCGAGCCAGATTTTGCTGTGAAACGAAAGTGTATTATTAAAAGGAAAAAACATTTTGATGAAGAGATTGAAAGAGATGATGAATTTGAGTTGCTAAGCGAGGAAGAGAAGTTTAAAATTGTTTTTTTTTCCTATGAATCATGGATCAAGTTATAATATATTTCCGGCGGGTGAGGTTTGAACAATTTGAAGAATATAGGATTTTTTTTTGAAATTTTGTTCATCTAAGAAGCTCAGATCCGCAACATATGATGATTTAAAACTTAAAAGCAGCATGTATCAACCTTGAAACTTGTGAGATTATAGATATTGATGGAAATCAATTATTCCTAGAGATCAGGGTTTTAAGAGAAGCTTTACTAAGCAAGACAAGAAGACCATTGAAATTTTTTAAGCAAAATTAATGGAGTACTTTAGATTTGAAAATATAATTTAAGCATTTTGGTTATTTTAAATCTAAGATATATAACTAATGATATATTTGAAAATCTTATTATATAAAGTACGATGCGCCAAAGTTGCTAATTAACATGATCGCGACACGTTGCAAGTTATTCGATAAGATTTCGACACGTGTTTTGATTAAAATCAAAACAAAAGTAAATCATATATTTTAATAAGATGCTCCAAAGTTGCTAATTAACATGATCGCGACACATGACAAGTTAATCGATAAGATTTTGACACGTGTTTTGATTAAAATATATTATAAATAAAATATATATACTAATCCTAAAAGAAAAAGAAAAATAATATTAATTTTAAAAGAGAAATAAATAAAAGAAAAAGGAAAATAATATTAATTTTAAAAGAGAAATAAATAAAAAAAGTAAAATAATATTAATTTTAAAAGAGAAATAAATAAAATTAAATGACATATTTGAGTTAAGAAAAGGAAAATAAAAACAAAAGTAAATAAGATATTTTAATTTTAATTGAAAAGGAAAATCAAAACAAAAGTAAATAATATATTTTAATCAAAATATATTAAAAAAATATTAATACTAATAGAAAAAAAATATTAATTTTAAAAGAGCTAATGATATGACATTAGACGATGATAAGCTCAATGAGGAGGAGGATATCAAGAATCATGTAGAGAGGCTTTTGATGCGAGTCTTGAGAATCATAACTTCTCCAGAGAACAGAGAGATCATATAAGAGAGATGAAATGTAAAGGGAAAGAAAGACTTTATTTGCTTGAAAAGAGTTAATGGGGAGATCGTTAACATACTCGAAGAAGTCATATTGCATATCCAAGTTTTTAACGCAGCGGAACAGAAAAAGATAGTTGATAGTGTGTGAACTATATGAGAAATAGGGTTAATGTTGCTTAGGGCCCGCAACAGATTCTTTGTTTTGAACATTTTAATTAAAAATAAATGAGAATTCAATTAAATAAATAACTCTTAGGTTTTTTATATATATTTTTTTTAGTAGTGATCAGATTTTGCTTTCTATTTTCTTAAAAAAAATATTTTAACGGGTTTTAAATTTTATTATTATAAATTCGCATATACGCGGATCCTAATCTAGATTTTAATTATTATAAATCTAATTATGATAAAAGTAGGATAATTATGATAAATAGATAAAGCATTAGAGATAAATTTAATTAATATAAGAGTATTAAAACATATATATTTGTAAATATTAAAAAAAAAAGTAAATGATTTTTTAAAAAAATTATCCGATTTTGTTTTCAATTTATTTTTACAGATTCAAAAATTTTATCAAAAATCTGCATATATGCGGATCCTATTCTAGTACATCATTTCATAAACCTAAAGTAATCATTCAGTTTTTGGTTTGGGTTCCCAAAACATTTTAAATCGTTTGGTATCAAGTAATTTCAGATTGGTTCCGTTCGTTTTTTTGGTTATTGGGCAATGTGCCTAGTCCTAGTGGGGAAACACCGGAAAAAACGGAGAGAGAGGCATACATGAAAACCCTTTTTTCCTCCGGCCAAACAAGTACTTTGTTCTTAGATCAAGTCATTAAGTCAAGAAGAGACTTCCTTGTTGACTAACTCAGAAACCCTTTTGAGAAAGGCACAGAGCAGGCAAGCTATGGCTATGTCGTCATCTCTGCTTCTCAGCCTCTCTTCCAAGCCCTCTCTCCTCCGCAAACTTGCTCTGGTAAAATCTCTTCAATCTCTCTCTGTCTCTAGTTTTTTTGGTGTATAATCTCTGTCATCTTCTTCTTCTGATGTCTAATTCCTACGCTTCCCCCAGAGATGCCATCGGATGTTCTCCTCCTCCACCACTAACCCTTACTTGATGTACCGTGTCACCTCTTGTGGTGAAGAATCCGCAGGTGCAATGACAGAGCTCCGCATGTTTGACCCGGCCAAGGAAGAGCATTACACCGTCGGTGATAAGCCATTTCCCAAAGAGTTGGTTGAGTCTACGCTGGTGGGAAGTTCCCATGGATGGGGAGTTTATCTTGGCCTCCGAGATTCCGTACTAGTCAGCGACTTCTGCAACCCCTCGAGCTCCAAATCAAAACCCAAATTCATCCCTCTTCATCCTCGGCCTGATGTAGTTGGCTGTCAAACTGATCTGGTAAGTGGCGTGGCAATGTCCTCTTCTCCTGAAGAGCAAGACTGCGTTATCTGTGTCAAGTTTGCGGGACGTCCGGTGAGTATATATTCGCCCGGTCGAGACGAGAAGGGGCACCTCCTCGTTATGTCTGATAGAGTATTCGATCATTTTGAAGAATCCAAGTTTATGTATTCCAAGAGAGATCAAAGGTTTTATATGCCAAGTTCTGGTGGCCACCACTTGTGGTCTCTGGATGGTCTCCAATCTACCAGGCCTGAGTTCCATGAGTTGCGGTTTCACAACATTCCACAGTTTTCGCATTCCGAGTTGCAGCTTTTGGATTCTTGTTACAGGACACAACACCTTGTGGAGTCTCCCTCAGGACAACGTTTCCTAGTCAAATGGTTCGAGCTTCTGGTTGTTTGTTTGCATTTGCGGTTTCTTGTTATAATTATGAGAATAACATTTTTATTGGCTTGGCCTGGCAGGTATGTTCAAAGCCTTGCGATCCTGTCATTACGATTCAATTGTGGCGGCACAAAGCGGTTCATGGTGTTCAGAGAGGAGGAAGATATGAACATGTGTTACACACAAGACATTGGTGATCTCTGCATATTCCTAGGCGATAACGAGCCTTTTTGTGTCAAGGCCAGCTCATTCCCGGGNCATGGTGTTCAGAGAGGAGGAAGATATGAACATGTGTTACACACAAGACATTGGTGATCTCTGCATATTCCTAGGCGATAACGAGCCTTTTTGTGTCAAGGCCAGCTCATTCCCGGGACTAAACCCTAATTCTATCTATTTCGCCGGTGAAGGCTATGGTGTTTACGATATCGCCACTGGAACCCCACGTTCCTTCAAACCCAAGCCTACCTCTGATTCACCTAATGGCCTAGGTTACGTGATTACTCTCTGGGTTCCTCACTGGATTCCTCCATTTCCTCTCTAGTTGTTAGGTAATAATGAACAATTATTAGTTTTCAAAGCTTAGGCTTTTTTATTCTAGCTAAAAATCGCAAGTTTTTTTACCAACATATAAGACTAGGTTATTCGGTTCTCAGATACAAACTTGCCCATTCTTTAGCCTACATTTGGCCAGATAACTTCGTTATCATCAGGCAAATACAACATTCCCGATGGCAATAGATTTTTGTGGAAACTAGAAAGAGAATCCCAAGAGCATATTATTTTGCCCTTGTCATTTGTATATTTTTCAGCTTCTTGATTCTTGAATGCCTCCAAGATTCCGAAACAGTAATTGGGTATGATGATACACTTCATTTTCAACTATGTTTGATCCGAAGGTATAACAATCCTCGTGAACGGACTAAATCTTGATCAGAACTTATAGATGCATACTTAGAGAGACGTTACCCATAATAGCTTCCTTGCATTATACCATCACCAAGATATATTAGTCTTGTGACTTGTGATTGCTCTCACAATCCCAGTTCCTGTTAAAATTCAGAGTCAGACAAACACACAAAGATCATTCGAAAAACCGTCTGATACTATGATCAAACTTAAATTTATCTTTTAGTACGTTTTTGTGTAGCCAATAGGCCACGCCATTTTAATCAACAATTCAGCAACATTAAACTATAAAAATAAAGCAAGGTTTGATACGTTTTGTAATCTCGTGTTCATTATGAATTGATGGTGTGTTTTCTTCTCCTTCATCACTTGAATGGAATTCGAATCCGCTGTAAAAACAGCATTTTTTTGGGATTCTGATGGAGATTTAAATGGTATTCATTAAAACAACATAAAATAAACAACTGCAGAGAATTAGGGGAACAGATCTAAAACATTGATGTGGGGTATTCAAATACGATCTTTGCAATTCTACCTCTAATTTTTTAAACAATTTTAATATTTATATCAGAACCTAATTTTTGCCCCCTGGTGATCTGTTGTCAATTGTCATCATTCATATCAGAACCCTCTGTGTCGGAGTCTGAGTCAGGACTCTGTTTTTCCTTCCCACGGTCATCATCTGTATCAGAATAACTCTCTGTGTCAGAGTTGGAACCATTACCATGTTTTATTTTCCCCTTGTCAATGATCCCCATTGTCTCGTCAACAGCTTCATGCTCAGCATCATCTTTCCTTCTACTGACCAGGACCTCAGGGACTGTCGGTTTAGTTTGACTTTCGTCAACTTGAGTGGCAGAGTCATGTACTATAGCCACTTCCTTGATTCTTTGAGTCTGACTCTCTTCATCCTCTCTGCTTCTTTCCGTTTCGTTTTCTCCATGGACAGAAGGAGCTGTGCTATAAGCCCAGCTCCCAGCAACTTCAGAAGCTAGAAGATCTGACGTTCTTATAGTGCCTACTCCCTCTGTGTCTTGGGTATCTCTTCTATCGTTCAGGGTGTTCCTTAACAAGAGAACGGCTCCATCATTCTCAACACTTTCATGTGCCTGAGTTTCACAATCTACTTGCATTGTATCACCAGCTAATATGATTGGATTCCTGAGATGATCATTTCCTGGACTTTGGGTTTCATTAACTTGCTCTGTTCCTACAGGGTCTGTTCCCAAAGTGGGTACTGCTGTACCAACACCTACTATATCTGAGCCAAATCCACCCTTCGCGACTTTGTCAGAGCTTGTATATTCTGCTTCTTGGGTGTTTTGGCCTTCCTGACTCATGATTTCATCACAATCATGCTTCTGAGTAGCATCTGCATCTTCACAGGACGACGTGTCAAAAACTTCATTCCTGTTAGACCTTTGCCCTGAAGTGGAGGAGCTTGCCTTGGCAGCACAATTAGTTGCTCTTTCATCTTCCTGAGTATTCGCTCTGTTGGGATTTCTGTTTACTGGATTAAGATCAATATCTAATGAAGTATTGTCACAATAATCCTCGTCTTCCAGAGTTCTCTGCATGGTCTTGAGCTGTTCCTGCTGCTTTGCAAACAGAGCCGAGATCTCCTCAGTCGTAGAATAAAATGCCCGCAACTGAGTTTCACTGCATGAAGATTCCGTGTGTTAATAAGTTAGACCAATCAAACTTGCGTGACAATGCATGTTAATAGTTTAAAGCAACACAGTCAACAAGAAATTACCCTCCAACCAGGAAATCTAGACAGCAAAAGTACTGTACAGAAGCACTAAACACAAACTTATACGAGAATAAAGACAAGCATGCCTGTCTTAATTATTTTTACCATTGACGTTTGAAGATCTACCAGAAAGCCAACTAATCATATACAGAAGAAATAGAAGCCTAAAGTAAGTACCACCATGCGTGTAAATGTCTTACCGGAGCATGATTCTTTCTCTTGCACCACGGTGTCTCTGTCTTTCAACGTCAAGATCTCGAACAGCAGCACTTATCTCTAGTTCCAAGGCAGACACTTTCGCCCATGCTTCTTCTCGGGCTGCCTGCTAACATTACAAAGAAAGTCTCAGCTTAAACATATAACTTAATGGAGACAACCTGATTTCTTAGATACATATACAAAATCTCTCCCAAAGCATATTATCATATTTCTGTAGCAGGAATCAGATGTAGGAAACAGAAGCTTGTCATTATTGTATAACTGTAAAAAAAGTATAGTGTCGCACAAAAATATTTCCATTCTTACCTTTTCACTCTCCAGATCCTTTTGCAGCATTTTTATTTCAAGGTCAAGTTCTTCAATTTTCTGCACCATATAGAAGTTTTTGAAACAAATGCACCCGTTAGTACAAAAAGAAAAGAGTGAAAAGAACCATGCAAAATAAGAGGGAAATTGCATTCAGATCAGGTACTTTTTGTGCATTAGTAGAAGCAAGCTGCTCCTCAGAAACTTGAGCTTCGAGCTGACGGTTTCTATTCTCGGAGTAGACCAGCTTTTGCCTCGTATCTTCCTACAAAACACCAACAAACTTCTCAAACGGCTGCCAAAAAAAAAGGTTGAAGGTTTTTGGGATCAAGAGGCTAATTATCTCTATAGAATAAATCACAAGAACATACCAATTTTGACATCAACGTTTCCACTTGCATGGACCTTTCTTTCTCTGACTCCTGAAATATTTATCATGTAAACTGTCTTGTTCAAAGGCCATAATAATGGAGAATAGTTAATTCATACACATCTAACCCTTTTCATACCTTCATTTTGTTGATCACTTCTTCTTGTTCCCTCTCGTATCTCAAAGCAGCATCAGAAAATCTTTTCAGTTCTTCCTGAGCCTCAATTTGGCATCTATGTAACTTAGCTTTATGTTCAGCAATGGCAGTTTCTCTTTCCTCTCTTCTTTGATTTTTCTCTTCATCCAACCCTGTGTTCAGTTCATCTATAGATGCCTTTTGACTGAAAACAATAAATAAAATACAATTAGGGTTGCATATTTGCAATGCTCAGGCTTATGAACACATTGCTACATAAGATATTCCAGAAAGGCTTATATAAAGAAAACCATCTGAACATGAGAAACATTTTATACACGCAAACCAAATAACTTCCGAAAGAAGCCGTTTATACAAAGTTTTAAGCTGTAGCTTGTTGCCCAAAAAGACCAAAGTGAAACAAAGTGTCTTCTTATCACATATCAAAGGACTATACCTGTGATGTCTAGCTATAACTTTTGATTAAGGATGGAACTGATTCATGGGGAAAATTAGCTTAGAGATGTTTTCGTCAGACCACTTTGGGACAGATACTTCAAAATTGGAAGTCCTAAGACGGAGTTTCTAACAAGTTGTCACAATACTTGCATAAAATATAATCCTAAGAACGACAATCAACAAGGAAAAAACAATCCATTTACCTTTTAATCATTTCATTTGCTTCACTGAGAGATTGCAAAGAAGTGCTTAGTCTCTCGCCAAGGTCATCGATGGAATTCTTCTGTTCAGCTGATACTTTGTTGACCTGCGCCAGTTCCTTCTGCTTAGTATCTATTACATCACGCAGCTCAATCAGTTCATTCTGAAATGACTTTGCAATGGATTCTTTAATCTGTTTTATTTCCTGCAGATGCAAAGATATATCAGTAAAGATACTTAAATAATCCACCAATCACTCAAAAATAATCACCATTGTTTTTATCTTCTACGACAGCATTTAACATAACAAAACCACTACACACCATAACAAAGATTCAAAGACAAACTCAACATACACTTTCATGGTGCTCCACAATTGCGCGGGACTCGTTACGCAGAGTGTCAACGGTAAGCACCTGTGCTTCTAATTGCTTCCTCAGTTCCTGCATACAACATTGATTTGTTGACACAAAAGTTGAGTTAGAATGACATCAATGTTGGCACAATCAATTACATCTAATAAAGGACACCAACATTGAGAATGAACATACTGTGTTTGATCGCTGGAGGCTCTTGAAATCATCCAAAGATATCGGACCATCAGGACCACCAATGCCTATGCCCTTCGGCCTCTTAACTTCATAAGTTATATCCTCTTCACAGCAGCAAAAGCACATATCAGAAGTGAGAAAACACTGCTATATAATAGTGTAAAGAGCGCCCTAAGACGTACCATTCCTTAGTCATGCATGGCAAGTGAGGACAGAAAAAAAAAAAGAGTAACCTTGACTGTGGTACCTGCTTTTCTTTTTCTGTTCATGCAGGGAAGTGCAGTATTATTTCCAAGTACTTCTCGGTAAACAAATGCAAAGGACTTATCTGGGGGAAAAAAATGCAGCGGTCAAGTGTTAACACATCAATTGATCTGCCAAAATGGGTGAGATATGAATTTACAAAGCAGAGGTAGGAAACATCTGTTACCATGCTCTGGAGGAACAGCCAGCGATATGATGTCACCGTGCTGAACCCTGACTTCAGGACCTTTCTTTTTCAACCTCTCCCAATTGAGAAAAGTTCCGTTTGTGCTGAATCAAAAAGAGAGAGAGAGAGAGATACACAAACAAGCATGAATTTAACTACTGCGAAAACGGTAAATCGCACAGCTAAAACAGGAGAGAGGTTCACTAACCTAGTGTCTTCCACAAAGACAGATACATCACTAGCCCCATCACCGTCTGTTATCTGCTTACGGTATATCTTACAATGATTCCCACTTATTGCAGTCGACTCTATCTGATAACTGGCGTGACACGGCAGCCGTCCGAGACGATGCTCATCAGAAGTCAAAAGTATATTTATGCCCTAAAATTCATCGACCAGGGATCGAATTAAAATTTGGAAGAGAATCACACTACATAATACCCAAGGGTTCCAAAATACCAAAAACACTGAGAAACTAGGGTTTAAAGATGGAAAGAGGAAGAACGAACCTGCCGGCGTTTGCGAGCATTGTTTGAAATTGCGGTGAGGACTCCCCAGACGTTCGAATCGTAGTTCTGCAACGGCTGAGAGGCGATGTTAGCAGCGACGGAGACGATGAAATCCTTAGAGTTAACCGACGGAGAAGGAGAAGGAGAAGGGTCATTTTGGTTATTGATCCGCGGCGCAGCAGCCGCTTTGATGTCAGGGCTCGTATTCGATGCTGCCGATACAATTTGTCTCTCATCTTGTTCAGCCGCCGTAGACGCCATTAACACTCCGATTCTAGAAGGCGAGAAAAATGGCGGGGGATATTCAGTGAGTGAAGCGGTTTTGTGCTGTCACTTGTCACGAGTATTATTGTAAGCTTCTCGGGGAAGACTGCTCAGAGAAGCGGTGCGCGTGTGTAGCCAACAACACTCAACGCCACGTCATATGTTTAAACGCCCTGCCGTTTGTTAAATGGAACCGAACTATGAGCGTCGTTTTATTAAGTAATGAACGATAGGGTTTCTGATCTCGGAATAAAGAAGCGTCTCGTTGTCCAAAGAAGTGTCGGTGCCAAATGAGATTTAGGAAAGCGGGCTTTTCGCTCTCTTAATAAATTTATATGGGCCACCTCTCCCAACTCTAGAGAATGTAGACCCATTCTTTTTGTACATATGAAACGACAGCGTTTAACATAACCCTCAAATCTGGAATATTCTCATTGCTCCATTTAGGAGTTGGAGACAAAAATGAGCAATATAATAATTAAAAATAAGCAATATAATAATTAAATCAAGTTAAGACTAAAAGTGGAAATTTTGCTTTGTTCGTTGCTTTCGGGGTAAAACCTGGCGTTTTGCGAGCGAAGGAAATAAGGTATCATTTGCTTTCGAAACGAAGTTTTTTTTAAAAAAGCCTGAGTTTTAAAATGGCCAATGGGGGTATTAAAAAAAAACTCTAAAGCAATCTAAAATCAAACACTTACAAGTTACAACTACAGGAAAGAAAAACTAAACCAATTAAATTCGCAGTGGTGGTTTGTGCCTACAACTTTCATTATAACTCCATTTCAAAGTTTATAGTGGTGGCACATTGTATTGTTGTAATATAATACCTACTCCATTTCAAAGTTTGTAGCGGAGTAGTAGTACGTACTATCTATAAGATGTACAAAGGAAACAAAATTAACAATCACTTTTAAGTATAGGTACTTTTTTAGTTTGATGTGTTTTGGGTTCAAAAATTATAATAAAATAAGAGGGCCAAGATCTCAACAGAATGCAATCAGATTAACACTAAAAGCAATAATGAAAATGTGATTAAATAAAATGATTTAAACCTCACTCTCTAATCCCAGCTTTCAACTCAACAAACAGAACCACAAAACAAAAGTAGAAAAGGAAAATAAATAAAAATGGACAAAGGGAGTGGCAGCCTGCGTAATTACGATGATCCGAAAGGTTTCAATTTCAAAAGCAGAGAGACACCGAAACGGCAACGGCGGCAAGCGTGACCAATGCGGTGATCAACGACGGTGAGCTCACGGCAACCGCCGCGTTAGCCGACTTGCTGTTCGCTGAGCCTGTCGGCGAGTCTGAAGGAGCACTGTCCGGTGACTCGTCCATCGGAGGAGCCGGCGGTGAAGCCGCGGAGGGTGAAGGTCCTTCCGCCGGAGATGGTGTCGGTGCGGTAATTGGCGCCGGCGCTGGTGCCGGTGAATCAGATTTCCCGAATAGCTCAGTAGGGAGGAGAACATTGTCCACCGTGAATATGACGACTGGAGTCGCGTCGAGCACCGTGTCGGCAAGTCTCGACGGAGCAACGCCTGTGTGGAGAATAACTTCGTCGCCGGAAGTTGAGGTTGTTAAATCGAATTTTCCAGCTCCGTTGGTGGCTAGTGTTGAAATTTTGTTTTTGTTAGTCTTCAACGAGCCTTTAGGCTTGTACTCAGCGAGGGCGTGATACTCTAGAAGCGAGACCACCTCCGCTTGAGTGAGATTCTTCAGATCTGGGACATCTTCGGCTTTAAAAGCTTCATCGGACGGTGCAAAAACCGTCAAACCTTTTTCGATCGCGGATTCGTAAGTCTTGAGCACTCCTCTCGAGACGAGCAAATTAGCGAAGGTTTTGCAACCGGCTTTCTCGAGCAATCCGGTGATGTTAGACACGGCGGCGGATGGAGCAGGGGCGGTTAAGACTCCCGGAGCTATGATCGGAGCATCGACCTCGAGAACTGAGATGTTGTAAGGTATTTGCTTAACGGATTTTGTGTAAGAGGATTCGAGCTTGGAACCCGAAGCTGCCGAGCCAAACCCGACTTTGCCTCCCTTGAGATCGGTGATATTGACGAATCCTAGGTTCCCGGGGGCGTTTCCGGTGGTTTGGTAGAGCGTGGTGGAGAGAGTTGTGCCTTTGGAGATCTTGTGGAGTTTTTGGGGATCGTAGTAATCGAGTAGGACGAGGAGGCTTAGAGCGTTTTTAATGACGGAGAGTGGATGTTTTCCGGCGAGAGCAGACATTGCGCCATTGTTGAGGACGAGGAGGGTAATCGTCGTGCGGCTGTTGATTTCGTCGGCGAGCTTCGTCTGAGAGAGGTAGCTGTTGAAGGAGGAGTATTCCGGGGAATCAGCGAGGATTTGAGTGATGTTGTGGCCGCGTACGGTGGAGGCGAGGGCGAGGAGAGCGAAAGCGATTGCGATGAGTGAGAAAGTCTGTGGCGCCGCCATGACGAGACGGTTGAGTTTCAGTGTGAGAGCGGAACAGAAGAAGTAGGAAGACAGAGAGAAGGACGAAGTTAAAAGAGAAGAATAATGAGTGAAGCGTTTACATATTAACCATGGTTAGGTTAGATATTGACTAGGGTTAGGTTCCTTTATCTTTGAATGTGTGTTGTTTAGAAGTAAGTTGGGTTGGATTGGGGCCATGTGCTTTTTCGGACATAGCTGGAATAAGAAAGAGGCCATTCCATTTAATTGTCTTTTTGCTTAAATTACCAAAATGGGCTTTGGGCTTCTTTTTCCACCCCTGATATCTTTTGCCAGAAATATAACACTGTGTAATGTTCTTCTAATTAATATTCTGTAGCTTGATTTGCCTTATTTTGTGTGTATGTAAGTAAACCTTTATTCGTATTTAATAAAATTCTGAAGAAAAAAGACAATTTTTTTAAGCAAAAGAAAAATAGACAGATTCTCATTTTTGTTAATCTAAATTATTAGTTTTATTGGTCGTTTGTGTTGAGTTTTATTAGTGGTGCTCAGTTACGTTTCTCGTGTTATCATTGTTTTTATCTGAAAATAATTTTTTACATACCAAAAACTGTTTTGTGGATTAGTGGCTTCACCACTTGTGTGTATTTTAGGCAATTATGGTACAAATCTGACTGTTTGTATTGTATAATAGAAAAATATATTGGCAATTTATATACATCTTTATATATGTTTTTGAAATATCCACAAGTCGGTGAGGACTGAGGACCAATATTGAATTACATTGCTTCCCATTATAAGATTTGTTTGAGCTGTTAAAGCATTACTTTCCACGTGCGGACAATATAATATATCACTAGTGATCATATGTTACTAGTATCATCTAATCAATCAATCTACTTAATGCTAAAAATAAATTCTTTTGCTTTGTTTATATACTTTATACTAAATTAATATATAAATATATATATTAATTACAAGTGTGAACAAGATGAAAAAACATCAGGGGGAAACAGAATGTTATGATTAAAGCCAAATAGAACCAACAAAATTTTGGACGATGCCATAATTAAAGCAAACAAAAAAACAATTTGAGCCCAATTTAATGGTGGTTTGGTAATGGGCCTGTCATCATAATATGGGCCCAAGGAGGAAAAGGAGGTGGTGATGTAGTGGTCTCTGTGTTGGCATTGTTTAAAGAGGGAAACGCAACTTTTTATATTGTCCGAAAAGTATTCAAATAAGGCTGAAAATCGCTGACGCATTTGTCAGAAACCTGACAACTACCTTTAAATCCCTTCACACTCACCTCTTCGTCTCTCCCTCTCTCTCTCTCTCTCTCTCTCTCTCTCTCTCTCCCTTGTACTACAGTGAGGAAAACAGCAAGAGATTTTAGTATCTGTGTTGATTTGTGTTAAAGCTTTTCTTTTTGGGAGGTGGGTTTTGTTTCTTTGGGTCGTTAGTTTCAAAAGCTGTCTCCTTGTTTTTGGAATTGAGAAAAGCTTCACTATAAAAAAAAAAATTACAGTTTACAAACTAATTTATGTTATGTAGATGCAGAGCCCTAAAATGGAGGAGGAGGAGAGGAGGAGGAAGAGGAAGTGGCCGTGGATGAAGGCGGCGCAATTACTAGAGTTTCAGATGCAAGCTTTGGTTTACAGATACATAGAAGCTGGTATTCGCGTGCCTCATCATCTTGTGGTGCCTATTTGGAACAGCCTTGCTCTCTCTTCTTCTTCCTCCAATTACCTTATCCACCAAAACCATCACTCTTCTTCTCGTAAGTATTTTTGAAATCCGGTGTGCCTTGGACCTCGAATTCTATTGAAGTGGTAATTTTGGGGAGGGTTTATTGTGGAAAAGCTTGATGGGTTGTGTTTAATTAATTTCCTGAAACACGTTTCTGGATTCTCGAGTTTTGAGTTGCAGGAGTTACAAAAGATTCATTATACAGAATATTAGTCTTTTGTTATCTCAGATTCTATTAGAGCTTGTGTTCTGCTTTTAATAGTTGGTTCTTGTCTCAAATTGATTTTGGGTTTCCTTTGTTCATTTCCTGAAACACGTTTTTGGTTCTTGGGTTTTGAGTTGCAAGATTTGAAGATTCACATACACACCAGTCTTAATTACATCTGAATCTGTTAGAGTCTATGTTCTGTTTTTAATAGTTGATTGATTCTTGTCTGAATTCGATTACCTTGATTAGTTCCCTGAAAACATGTTTTTGGTTATTGGGGTTTGAGTTGCAGTGTTGAGTGATAAGGTGGAAACTGAACCCACAAGGTGCAGGAGAACAGATGGGAAGAAATGGCGGTGTAGCAACACGGTCCTTCTGTTTCAGAAGTACTGTGAACGGCACATGCATAGAGGCCGTAATCGTTCAAGAAAGCTTGTGGAATCTTCTTCTTATGATGTTGCTTCTTCGTCGTCTGCTTCAACCAAACACGACAACACTTGCGGTTTGGACAGTAGTAATGAGAGTCAGAGTGTTTTTCATGGGACAATGTTGGTTTCTAGTAATGCTCAGGCAGTTACCATTGCTTCATTGCCTAGTGCCCGAGCCTGTGATAAGGTCACTCGTCCATCTTTAGTGATCACTGAGCCCACAAACAAAAATGCGAGTGATGGCGTTAGGAGCAGAAGGACCATGGAGATGAGTTATGATGACTTCATCAAACAAAGAGATTCGACTATGTGTGTTAGAGGTTTTCCCGTTCAAGGTATCATGACATCATCATACTCATAACAGAACTATACAGTTCCTTTTTCTTCACTGTTTCATGAATTGACCAGGTTACATTGTTTCATTACCAGGTGATGAGAGGTTACCTTCTGTTCAAAAGTTCTTTCCTGAGGCATCTGATATTTCCTTAGAAGCTGCAAATTTCTCAAGCAACAGGAAGAATGATATAATTGCAAGAAGCAGAGAATGGAAGAATATGAATGTTAATGGTGGCTTGTTTCCTGGTATCCACTTTTCTCCAGACACTGTTCTTCAAGGTATTACCTTTAACCTCGGCTTTTCAGCATTTCAAGCTTTCTCAGAAATGGCTTGCTTACCGATGATGTTTATGGAGTTGCTTCTTTGCTGTAGATCGTGGTGGGTTTCTTATAAACAGAGTTGAAACAGACAATGAACCAGGAAGGTGCCGAAGAACAGATGGGAAAAAGTGGAGATGCAGCAAAGATGCTTTGTCTGGTCAGAAGTACTGCGATAAGCACATGCATAGAGGTATCAAGAAGAAGCATCCAGTGGATACTACTAACTCACATGAGAATGCCGGTTCTAGCCCGTTAACCGTGAGAACAGCTGCTAGATCTGTGTCATGCAAAGATGGAGATGACAAGAAGCTCTCTGTTCCAGTCCTAGGAATTCCACTGTCCCGAGTTTCTGATGAGAAGAGCACTAGTAGTTGCAGTACTGACACCACCATTACTGATACAGCTTTAAGGGGTGAAGAAGACAATGAGGAGGTCTTGTCATTGTATTCTTCTGGTGTTTAAAAGCATAGAAAAGTTGTTGAGGTTCGAATGTTTTGACGTCTTTAGTTTCTATCTATGGATCCTTCTTAATAATCTGTGTTAGAGGTTAGAAGAAGTCGATCACAGAAA